>JAOTIZ010000006.1:28286831-28298056 GCA_027123425.1 Erythroxylum panamense | reverse complement strand
AAAGTCACAGGCCACAAAGCACTCGATCACAATATATGCAATAACAGAACTACCCGTACCAATAAGCTCATCGCATCGGTAACGGGATGTTACACATCTAGCTACTCTAATATGGTATATTACATACCTAACTCTTAGCTAGATTTAAGGAAGTAGGATAGAGATATATGATCTAAGCATAGGTTAAGGATATTCACCAATAGGTCCTACACTGGAATTTTTGTGAATCTAAGTCTGTAGTTACTTGGCCTAAACTAGTTTGGAATAAAATCAAACCAAAGACTTGTTTATCATGTGGGTTATAATTAAAGGGCATATAAGCATAAAGGATAGACTATTCTATGGCTACTTTAATAAGCAGATAGCTTGAAAGTTTTGATCATCTATCTTTTAGCTACTCTTTTGTTGTAAGCACCTAGCAATCAAATCTTTAACTCTATAACATTTATTGAAACTATAATAATTAGGGATAAATAATTAATTGGGCTACATAACTTAAGCTAAGGAACAAACACGATACCAAGTTATTTAGAACCATAAATAACCATTTTCACCTGCTTCACTCATACGATATGGTCATCATCATCACCCAGTCCGAAATTCTACAATGAAACAGAGTCTGGGGAGGTCCAATAGTACGCAGCCTTACCCCTACATAGAAGAGAGGCTATTTCCGGTAGACCCGCATGCAAATGAGATAATGTAAGAATGATCCAGGTTATAGAAACAATTCATTAAAAAAATTGTGGGGAATACCTGAAGGAGGTCAAATCTGCGAGAACCTAATAGTCTACAAAGTCCATCCCTCTTTGTCACTCACTAAGTAAGGGGACCTTCCTCAGAGACCCTACTGGTATGATCCCCTATTGTCCCCAACACTTGCCGTGCAATCTGTGCAATGTGACACGACATCTCCTAGTAACTACTGTACTGATTTGGGAAATTGGAACGGTTAATCCTTTACCCTTATTCGATCACGCCAAACTTTTCTATTTTGAGCAACTACCTCATTAAGGGCCAACTCTGACATATCTACCTTGATCACTTCCTGCCAGTTCTTGTACGGCCTCCCTCTCCTCCTTTTATATTCACTAAGTGTTATTCCCTCACAGCTTCGCACCAGAGTGCTGGAGGGCCTCCTCCGCACATGCCCATACCACCTAAGCCTAGTCTCTCTCAACTTGTCGGCAAAGTTAGTTACCCGTAGTCTCTCTATCACCACCCGGTTTCGAACCTTATCTCTCATGGAAAAGCCACACATCTACCTAAGCATACATATTTTTGCTACCAACAACTGTCTGATATGCCTACGTTTGGTAAGCCAAAACTCAGCCCCATATAACATGGTTGGACAAATCACAGTTTTATAAAACTTCCCCTTAAGTTTTAAAGGAATCTTCCTGTCACATAAAACCCCTGATGCACTTCTCCATTTGGCTCAGCCTGATCTAATACGATGTACAATATCAGCATCGATATTATCATCACTTTGAATGACAGACCCGAGATACTTAAAACTCGTCCTCTGTGGTATGACATCGGTACCAATTGCAACTGTCACCTCATGTGCCACCTGGTTTCCTGAAAAGTTGCATTCTAAATACTCCATCTTAGACTTGCTCATCTTAGAACCTTTCGATTCTAACGCATCTCTCCAGCAATCTAACTTGGCATTGATCCGTTCCTTGGTCTCATCTACTAGGACAGTATCGTCCTCAAACAATATACACCAAGGTATCTCTCCTTGAATATGTTTGGTAATCTCATCTAACACTAATGTGAACAACAAAGGACTTAACGTAGAGCCTTGATGGAGACCCACACTAATAAACAATGCTTCCGTGTCCGCACCTACCGTCCTAACGCTAGTTAGAGCGTCTTCATACATATCCCTAATTACTTTAATGTAGGTGATAGGAATGCCCTTGGCCTCCAAACATCTCCATAAGAGGTCTCTAGAGACCCTGTCATATGTCTTCTCCAAATCAATAAAAACTATATGCAAAAGGAATAAGAAATTTTTCTTCAATAACTTTATTGACTCTAATTGCTTCAAGAGGCACACTCTCTAGTGGATAATAGAGATATTACTAAAAGAATCACTACCTTACATATCACTCAAGCAATGATCTTTAATTGGAATCTTTAAACTATAGAACTCATGGCTTTAATTTATCTCTACTAGTTCCCATTCAATCTTAGGGTTCTTTCGTTAATAACAACAATACGAGTTCAAAAAGAGAAGATATAGAATACATATCTAGTAATTTCTGTGTTTGATGTATGCTTTTGCTGAACTTCATACCTCAATTTCTTGCTAGATATGGTTTAGAGATACTCCTAGGTAAAGGTTTGGAATATTGTATTGTGCTTGAAATTTGACTTTATACCCATTTTGGGATTTGATATAATACAATTTTTTGTTAAAAAAAGGGTTGGACAAATAATGCAAACCTAAAAGTCTTTACAAGCCTAATTGGACCATTGATTTTTATTATAAATACTAGGTCTTACATTTTTAACACATTTAATTGCAACATCACTTTATTTATGATTTGGTAAGTAAAAATAAAGTCTAGAAGGAATATGCTAGCACTTCAAACTAGCCAGTTGATATTCTTACAAAAGCTGTAAGCAAAAACAAGCTTGATAACTTTTAGGACCATCCAAAAATCACAAATTAAGAGGGAATATTGAAAGACTAAACTAATTTGCAATTTTTAGGAATTATACTTTATGTTCCAAAAATGATTTTTTACATTTCTTATAAGACCGTTTGTGTTTCCTAGAGAACCTCTTTAAATTTTCAATATTTATAATTCAATGTAACTTTTATATAAGTTTCACCTAATTACTATAAATAAGCTTGAAGTATTAATAAGATTGTAATTGTTTTAAAAATAAAAATAATTCATTTTAAGAGTGTGAGGCTAAGCCTAACAAAGAATAATTACAAGGCACAAAGTAAAGCTTAAGGATCAAACATAACAATGGTGAGAACCATTTTTGTATAAGAGTTGTAAATTGTGTAAAAATAAGTGAGGAATAAGCAATCTTATATAAAGAAGAATGTTCTCCCTGATCTTTGTTAATATATTCCTTCTAAAACTATGTGGATTTGTTTCGTTTTTCTTGAAACCATATTGATTCATCTTTTACCATACCTCATAAACACTAATGCTTAAAGTTGTCTTGAGTTGGATTAGATCATCCCTAGGGTTTGAAGCATAGGGAATGTTAAGAATTATTGTACTCTAGTCAATAGATCCCCTGTGAAAGTTATAGGCATGTGAAATGCTTAACCATAGTCTCCTGGAGCATTCATAACTGAAAAAAATGATCTTTAGATTCTAAATCCTTCTTACAAAGTAAGCATAAAGGACTCACATTAGAGCTTAACTTGATGATATCTTTAGTACCCAACATGTTTTGTATAGCTAGTCACAGAATAAAAGTTGATTTGAGGGTGACGTCTTTGAACCATACTATTTTCCAACTAACTGCAAGTTATAGTTGGGGGAATAGTTTATGTGCTAATTTATTTGAGAACTTACTTAAAGAGTTCCTAGTCCATATGATTCTATCTTCCACCCTTGCTGCGAGTTGTAGAATGGAAGTCTTTGTTAAGTACATTTAGATCCTTTAATTTTTAAGTGCCATTCATTACCTCTAATTAACTCACTAACAATGTCATTTAGCTTGAGCATATGTCTTAAGCGGAATATCCTAAGGATCATGTATAGAGGTCCAAGTATACTCAAATTGACAAACCAAAGGTAAGATCCGTTGCCATCACTAATCAAAATTTTCACTTACTTGTTGAACACTTCCCTTAAGCTTAAAATGTTAAGTAGAGTCTAAAATCCTAATCCACCTGAGTTCTTAGTTTGTATATATCACTCTAAGCAACCTTAGCTCCAAAGCACTTTGAAGTATTACATTATACAAGAAATTCCTTAGAGGTCTTTTAGTATCTTCTGCCATTACCTGTGCAAAAACAAATGCAAGCACTGAATTTTTTGTAAATATTTTTCTAAATTTCATTTCTTTTTCATTTTAATTTTTGTTACCTTCTACTAATGCCAACAATTATTGCAATATGATTGGCTAGACTTGGCTAGACCTGAGTAAACTATGGGTTGTGTTTGACTTGATGGATTTCATAATGGAATTATTGCTTAGGAGGACAATATTTTTTTACTCAAGTTTTTCTTACATTCAAATCTTAGTTTCCTTTGCCTACATGCCTAGGGCTGGAGCACTGAGAAAGAACTTGAGACATAATTCTTATACAAATACTATTCGAGATCAAATAGTAGTAGTTGTTTTGGTGAGGAAAGAGATATTATCTCAAAGTGAAGAATACTGGCTCCACAAAAAAGACCTCCCATTCAAGACTAACACCATATAGGAGACAATTTCCTCTACAAGAATATTATTGGACAATATTTAGACACTAGACATTATGCTAAAAATATTTGAGAAGAACAAAGGAGATTATCGTTGAAGAATGTACCTAAATACCCTGACAAGAATTAAGGGCTAATATGTCTGCCTTTATTAACATAGGAATATAAGTTATATACAACAAAGTGTTTGTAAATAAGAAGGAAATTATCACCTTAATAATCCCCTAGGATATCTCATTCTAAATATATACAAACAAAAAGATATATATATATATAAGAGATACACATAGATATACATATATACATAGCCTAATACTCCCCCTCACGTTGGGGCATGCATATTACAGATGCCCAACTTAGAAAGCACTGAAGTGAATTGTTGAGCCCCAAAGGCCCTGATGAAGATATCAGCAAGCTGGTGAGTGGAATGAATGTGCGAAGTAAAAATAATGCTAGCCTAAATATGATCTGGTAGAAAATAACAGTCAATCTCGATATATTTGGTACGATCATGAAAGATAGGATTAAAGGCAATATGAAGAACATCTTTGTTGTTGCAAAATAACCGCATGGGCCAAGAATGATGAATATCAAGAGAGAGAAGCAAGTTTTAGAGCTAGATAAGTTTGCAAGTAACAGTGGCCATAAAATGGTATTCAAGTTGAACAAAATAACTAGTGAGAGAATCATCATAATCACAATAATCATATAACTGTAAATCAGAATTAACGCACAGGAGAATTGCTTGCCCTAAGTTCCCTTTTAAGTAGCAAACAACTCGAAGAGCAGTCTCCTAGTGATCAACCCATGGTTGTTGCATAAATTGAGCCTAAATATGAACAAAATAACTAAGCTCGGGTCATGTGATGATCAAATAAATCATGCTACCAATGAGACACCGATAGGGCTCTATGTCAGATAAGAAAGGACCTTTGATTAAAGCAAGCTGATGATTTTGCTCTATAAAAAAAAGCTGGTTTGGCAGCAATTGGGCTAGCCTCGGAAAGAATATCAAACATATATTTTAGTTGATAAAGGAATATACCTTAAGGATTGCAAGTCACTTCAAGATCAAGAAAATATTTCAATCGGCTAAGATCCTTAATAGGAAAACAACCATTGAGATAGGATTTAGGATGTTGGATGGAGTTTGAATGTTTCCCTATAATGATAAGATCATCAACATAGATAAGAACACAGAGAGAGTCAGAACCCTTATGCAAGGTGAAGAGGGAATAGTTAGTATGGAACTTAGTGAACCCATGGCGCTTGAGAGCAGTGGTGAGCTTGGCTAACCAACATTGAGAAGCCTAATGTAAGACATAAAATGATTGACAAAATCTACAAAATTTTCTAGGATGCAAAGATGAAAAATTGGGAGACAAGTGCATATAAACTTCTTCAGCCAGGTCACCATGAAGAAAGACATTCTTTACATCCATTTGATGTAATTCCCAATGACGAGTGATAGTATCTGATGTTACCATGGGGAAGCCTTCAGAGGCAGTGGTGTCAGCTTTAGTGATGTCTGGAGCTACAGCATGTGAGTTTGGATCAGAAAGAGCAAGTGGGGTTGAGTGGAAGCACACTCCATGGACTCTATAGGACTAACTCCTTAATCAATATCCATATAGCGATGCAGGAGGTCAGGTGAAAGGCCAGTAGTAGGCTAAGAAGTGGAAGAGAAAGGAGACGCCAGTTGCTTAAAGGGAAAACATGCCTTATCAAAGAGAACATCACACGAGACAAAATGTTGTTCACTTTTGAGATCAAACACCTTCCAACCTTTTTGTGTATGTAAGTAACCCAAAAAGACACATTTGTAACTACGAGTACCAAATATTTCTTGAGTTTAATCTCGGTAATGAACATAATAGAAACACCCAAAAACTTAAATATAATTATAGGAAAGGGGGTATGTCATGCAACATTTCATAAGGACTATTTCCTTGGTTCAAAGTAGATGGAGTTCGATTAATTAGATAGCCAGTTGTAAGAATGCACTCACCCTAAAATTCAAGACGAGGGTGTACTTAAAAACATAAAGCTCGAGCTACATCTAGTATGTCCCTGTGTTTCCTTTCAACCCACCCATTTTGTTGTAGAGTATCAATAAAAGAGGTTTGAAATAAAATCCCAGATTCAATAAAGAATGCTCCCAGTGGCTTAAATTTGGTCTCATTGTTATTTCTAATAATTTTCACTCTTTCATCAAGCTGTGTTTAGGTCATTGCATAAAAATTTTAATAACATAGGGAACCTCACTTTTTTCAGCCATCAAATAAATCCACACATCTCGAGAAAAATCATCCACAAAAGTTAAAAATAATGATCACCATAAGAAGATGGAATTTTATACACATCCCAAACATCACAATGCACCAACTCAAAAGGTTCAAAAGCACGACTACTACTCATAAGAAAAGCATCTCTTGTTTGTTTTTCCTATATACAAGCATCACAAAATTTATTGAGTTTATGACTACCAGCACAATCAACTAAATCTAAGAGCAGATGAATTATTTGAAAAGAAGGATGGCCCATATGCTTGTGCCACAACTTAAATGGATCCACTCCCGTAATCTGATGCACTTGTTGCACCATTAAAATAATTAGTGTCCTAGAAGTGTGGTCTTATATTAAGAAAAACTTGTTATTAAATATGACAAAATAATTCAACGGATCAATGAGTCTACCCACCGAAATCAAGTTACAAGTAAGGCTTAGCATCTAAAGCATATTGTCCAACCAAACATCATCACCCAAATTCACATTACCAATATGGGTAGCGTTTGTAGTTTTACCATTCAGTATAGTGACAGGCCAAGCTGACAATTTAGTCAAGTTATACAAATAAGATTTAGAGCCAATAATATGAGAAGAAGCTCTTATATCAAGAAGCTAGTCTTCGAAAGTGTTCATACCTGCCAATTTTACGGGGTCAGAGGATTGCTTACTTTGGTTGATCATAGCATGGAACATTTTCCACTAGACTTGGGTGAGCACGGGTGTTGACATTGGTAATGCAACAAACTCTCTATGACTACTCCTAGCTCCTGTCATTGGGTCTACAAACTGGATAATGTTAGTCATAGTGCCCTGTGGGCTCGAACCTCCTTATCCTCAGCCTTGCCCACTAGTTTTGCTTCTATAACCTCTACCACGCCCATTATTGAACCACCAGCCTGGGTATTTGCTTGTGAATTTAAAACAACTTGACACATCATGACCATCCTTTTTACAGTAGGTACAACTCACCTTCTCCTTATTTCCCCCATCACAGAACCACTGCAGCCTCATCCTCCGTGCATAGTAAAGGCCACGGCTTCAGCCCTTTCTTTTGGGACTCAACTTATATTCTTATGTCGTTCCTCCTTAATCACCATTTGATATGTCTTGCTAAGAGATGGGAGGGGGATCCAGAATGACTACTTCAAGAGTGCTCATCCATAATCCAGTTATTGGTACAAATAATATAAAGAATTCCATGCTTAAGATATTTGTTAGAAGGCTCCTAAACATGACTCCATTTATTCCCAACAAAAATTCATGAGTTTTTTTTTAATTTTAACCTTCGTCAAATATTGTTTCTCCAAGTTACAAGAATAACCCCCATAAGTACACTAAGGTATGTTATGAAAACCATCATACTCATCCCATAAAGCTTTCAAATGACCATAATAACTAGTTACAGTTTGACTAGTTTGTTTGCAATTTCCTATGGCCTCTTTCAACTCATGCATCACATTGGATCTCTAACATCAAATCTAATTTTCAAATCATCCCACAATTTACACACACTATCCATATATGTTATATTAGATTGAAGGCCACTATTAACAGAGGTAATTATCCGTCTTACTGTTGATTGCAAAATGCTAAGTATTAATCTAATTAAAACCCTCAATTATCGCAAGTGCACGGGTCGTGAATTGTAGTAAAAGAGGGGTCAATCCCACGAGGAGGTGTGAATTAATCTAATCCTAAGTTCTCTAAGGCTTAGAAGAATTAACAAATGAAAATAAAAATAAATCAAAAAAGTAAACACAAGAATATGATAGTTAGAATTTAACTTGTAAAAATAACATGAAACGAAATTAAGTTGAGCAACACAAAAGTCATAATTGAGAATACCAAGAGAATTAACCAATTTTGAAGAAAGGGATTTATCCTATCGTCAATGCTAATCTAGTAACTTATGTGTTAAAATATTGTCAGTTCTAGACTATCAAGTGGTGGATTAGGCTCTCTTGCGTTATAATCACTAAGCCCTAATTAAATCGAGTAACTGAAAATGTAATCTCTCAATTAATGATCAGTTCACAACCTAATTAGTTTTTAAGTGTTCTAATAAAAAATCTGGTCTTTATACTGGATCTTTCTTCATGCAAATTATTGATTTGATTAATCGCATGGTTTATTGAATCACCTAACTCTCAGTAATCCAACTTAATCTTTTTTATTCAGCTCACCCTCTCCGTTTATTACTTAAACATGCAAATACCACAATTAATCACAACACCCAATCAATCAACACAAAAGATAACTAGATTAACATTGAATCAACTCAAAATCCTTAAAGAAAAGTTAGAACATCATTAACAATCTAAAACCCATAATCATCATTCTCATATTTATCTTAACATTCAAAGCAAAGAATACAAGATGAAAAGAAATGATCACTTGGAAGGGATTGGATGACTTAAGAAAGGTATCAGCTTTAAAGACCCGCTTCCTCTCTTATCCTCTTCCTCTTCTCTCTTCTTCTTTTTCTCTCTTGGAGTCTCCCAAATGTGGTAGAATGTGAAACTCCTTTAGGGTTACATCATTATGCCTTTTATACTCTTTGCCATTTAGGGTAATCTTAGGGTCTTTTTTGGGAAAAAGTCCCTCGAAAACTTAAAATCGGAAGGTTGTTTGCGTCTGTCTGTGTGCAGGCCACGATCGTGACCCCCTATTTGGCTTTCTATCATGATGATGGCAGACTGGCCAGGATCGTGGCCCTTCTTTCATGCTTCTGTCACAATCGTGGCACATTGGCCACGATCGTGGCCCTCTATTTTAGTCCAGGCCTCCTCTGAAACTCCTCCATTCTTCGATTATTGCTTTGAAATACTAGCAAACACATCAAGGCACCTTAAATACATAAAATTGAGCTCAAACCCATGCTTTAACCTACAAAACACAAATATTAACTAAATAACAAAATCCTAACCTAAATATGCACTAAACATTAAATTTAACCACTAAAACATCCTAACTACCTACTAAAACATTATACAATTTATAGCTATCAACATCCTCATACTTGAACTTTTTCTTGTCCTCAAGCAAAATAGCATCACAAACAACAAAACCAAAACACTACATGCACACATATGTAATAACGAGGCAATGTCATTAAACTTAACGAAATAAATTTAACTACAAACAATATCTTTTAAGTCTTTCTAACTTACTAACTTGTGAAACCTGTGTCTAAATACTTCAAATTAAATATACATTCTAATCAAGACCTTAATGTTAAGTTTATTCAACCCCATCACTTGCACATACACATTGATAATTATTCGGTCAATCAAAATTGTAACTATCCTTAAGTAAGTTTCCATGAAAATTCAAGCTATTCAAAAAGATTGGTAGGTTTATTAGATAAAACACTATTTTTATTGATTTTGATTAATAAGAACCTAGCTTTTTACATGAAGGCAAACATTTGTGACGAATGTTATTCCGATTACTCAGCTAGGTCATGTTTTTATTATGTGACTTGATTGGAATATCATTATAGCCTTTTGACATGAAGACAACCATTTGTAACGAATGTCCCTCAGCTACTAAGCTACATCACATTCTCAACTGGTTGCTAGCTCTATTCATAACCCGAAGGCCAGTGGAATAGTTATTTGTTTATGATTTACAATTTTTTTATTATTATTGTCTACCTCATTTCTTTAATTATTAATTCTCATAAAAAGATACTAACGATTGGCCTAAAATTATAAATGAATGTGACAAAATTCTTAGGGTGAATAAACTAAGATTTTATCCTAATTAAAATGTATATTTAACCAAAGTAACCTAGGTCACTAATTCATAAGCTAATAAATCTTCATAACCTAAAAGACTATGCTCAAAGTTAAATCGACTATGTTAAGTCCTAGCTATTAACATATTCACACAGATCACATCATGCACCCTAAAACAAACTAACATCATCTTCATCATCATCATCACTACCCAATCCGAAATCTTGCAATGAAGTGGTGTCTAGGAAGATCTGATAGTACACAGCCTTACCCCTACATAGTAGAGAGGCTATTTTCGATAGACCAACATGTAAATGAGACAATATAAGAATGATGCAAGTTACAGAGAAAAGTAAAAACTAGCACGAAAAATTTCCATGTAACTAAAAATACAATAAAAAATAAGTAAATGAAAATACAAGTAATAGGGAAATACCTGATGGAGTCCAGATCTGCGAGTACCTGATAGGCTATAAAATTCAACCCTTCTCATATCCAATTAAGTAGCGAGACCTTCCTCTGAGACCCTGATGAAATGATATCCTACTGTCTCCCCGCACCTGTCGGAACCCGACCCGGAGACCGGATTCCAACTGTTTATAACTTAACATTCACTCTTGCTTTGATACCACAGATGTCGGAACCCGATCCGAGGACCGGATTCCAACTGCTGATAACCTTAAGCTTATAGCCTTGCTGAAATCTTAACCGCAATTCCACCTTCATGGCTAGGGCACACTATGTAAACACTAAAATCATGGGTGGACTTATTCATATCATTTGTAGC
>JAOTIZ010000006.1:28266018-28283758 GCA_027123425.1 Erythroxylum panamense | reverse complement strand
GGCGAACGAATAAATATTCGTCGCGGCGAGGCTCGCGTGCAGGTCGCGGCGCGCGGGCTCTCCTCCTTCTTCTCCGACAAACTCAAACCCTAAATCTCTCTAAAAACCACCATTAAACACCCTAAACTACCCAATCCTTTGCAATAAATGCTATAGATGCAACAAACAACAACAAATATCAACATTAACCATTAAAACTTACCAATCAAGCCCCAAAATCTCAAATCACCGTAAACCCTAAAACTTTCCAAAACCATTGATCTCCTCCTCCCAAGCTCCACAAGCTCCATTTTCCACAATAATCAAGCTAGCCTTGCACAATGGGAGGGAAACCAGCAAGAACGGTCGACGCTCACACTAAGGAGAAGGAATCGCCATCACCGTGGGAGGAAGAGAGAAAAACTTGATTTTTGCCTTAGGAAAATCCCAATTTCAACCTTAGCTATTTATAGACTTAGGTCCTCAAATCAGTTCAAATTTCAGTCTCTAAATTTCAATGGCTCAGTCATTTTATTTCCTAACAGTATAACTCTAATTTTTCCATTGCCACTGGACAATTCTTTCAGTCCCATACGGTCAATCGGTCTGTCAGTCAGAAATTTTCGGTCCGGACATTTTCTCCCGAATTTCCAGAAAATTTCCTATAAGCCACTATCGATTACCAATCACTCTTAAACTATTTTAAATCAATTATTTGAACCCAAAAATTCCTAATTTCTCAATTAATTCACAATTCAGTCAAATTTCAGTTCACAGTTCGCTCACTGCATAATCCAGTCAATCCATGCTCACGATTAAATGCCGGGAAGCATCATGAATGCATGTGCCTATGAATAAATGCATATGCAATAAACCTATTCCTCTATAATTAGAGGCCAACAACATGCTCAATCACAGTATGCAATGCAAACCTGTCAGTCTGTCCCAATTTATCAAAATACCCTTGCTAACAGTGACGGGATGTTACAGTTAAAGGGTTAGAACATAAAACTATCATGGTGATGGAGGTGGTAGAACACCTTGAGCCTCTAAGTATCTGTGAATGCGTCGAATGTCTTAGCTCTAGTGTTTTTATTCTCTGACCATCTCTTTCATCCTCCTTGCATTTTTTACAATTGATTTGTTAGTGTCTAAGAGTGCGGTGAGTACCTTCTCCTAACCAGCTTCTTCTTCTTCCTCTTTAGATTCTTCACTTATGGACTCCTCCACTCATTGTTGTCGTAGTGCTGAACTGAAACTAACTTTTTCTGTCATATTTCTGACATGAGATTTATAGTTAACATCTCAGAGTCTAATACCATGGCCTCCAAAATCTAAACTCTAGCTAAGTGATGCGTATTAAGGAACTCAGGGGGACAAACAGTTAGCCCTTAACAATCGACATTATAATAAGCAACAGTAGTTGCAACCAAGTAACTCATGCCAAGCTTATTACTTCTCTTTTTTGAAGTGTCAATAAGAGTGTTAAAAATATGGACTGAGGTACATACCTGGATGTTGTGATCCATACACCACATAATGAATTTTTTTAACTGAACATTTGTTACTTTCGCTCTTGTTAAACACAAGTTGACATATGAATTTGTTTTATAGCCAATGTTCATGACTCCTAATAATATTGTTGTAGGCATTATTGGTATTGAAGTCATTCAACCCAGTTAGCTGTGCCCAATATCTCTTGGCACTAAATTCATCATGTTGAATCACAATAGTCAATTCTGGGAATTCACCAGTCTCACACAATATTTCATAATTAAGCACATACAGTTGGCCCCGCAACTGAAACCATAATTTCCTAGGGTTACTGGGGCCAAAGTGGAGGGTGGTAAAAAGTTCAACAACGAGTTCTTCATAAATAAAAAATGAGAAATGCAAGAATTAATCCAATTGAATTCTACTAGCTAGGTTTTCCACCTTCTCTCTCAAACCTAATCTTTCTAAAATATCAAAGTCAAAGTATCTCGACACTATAATGTCTTTAGAGCTAAGAGTATGAAAACAGTTACCTACCGCTTCCAAGCAAATTGGAAAAGGTGCTTCGTAATCCTCTACCTGGTTCCATTATCCACACCCCGACACTTGAATTTTTCCTTTCGGTTGCACGCATTTAACCGTCTGCTTAATTCGCAACCCCATTGGTTCAAGAGTTGTGAAGAGATTGAAGAGAATTGAAAACTTAAGGATGGTTAGAGAGAACTGAGAGGATAGTGAGGTTTTGAGTTTAGAGAGTGTGTGTGAAAATGAAATATGTAAGAAAAATAAGGTGGAATGTAAATATATAGGTTAGGAAGGGTTTAGGTAAATTAGAAAAATTTTAGTGAAAAATGCATATACCTCTTCTACCCTCATGGCCTGTAAAAAACAATTTCTTCGATTCTTCGATTTTTTTGTCATTTCTTCCTTCCACTTCTGTGATCCTTCCTTAACTTCCTATTTGCATCATTACCTTATTGTGCTTACCTTCCATATTATCCCTTTTCCAAATGATCCTCATTCTTTTCAAGATATTTGTTGGAATCAAAACACACAAACAACAGAATTCAAAACTACATAACACCAAAGACGAAACAACAAGCAATCAAAAACCATAGGTTGCCTGCCATGCAATGCTTCTTTTACCCTCAGTAGCTCAATATGAAATTTTACCTTATGGTGGTCTAAAAGAGTCCGTCAATGGTGGTGCAGTCATAGATTTCATAAAAGAGTCCGTCAATGTATACTACCACCTTTCTTTTTCTGATTCGTCCTTTGCTTTTTCCTTTAAGATCTTTCCTTTTTAGGTAAGCCCTTGCGATCATCAATATTCTCTATTTCTCTACAATTTTCGGTTCGCTTAATGGCATTCATAGGTTAGAGAGAACTTTTTTCATTCTTAGATATTGTGAAGGATACTTGCTCAACACCTACTCTCAAGGTCAGTTCACCCCCATCAACGTTGATAATTGATCGAGTAGTGGCCAAAAATGGCCATCCAAGGATCATTAGTGTCTCCATGTCCTCCTCTATGTCTAAATACAAAGAAGTCTATGGGGAAGGTAAATTTACCAACCTTAACTTGAACATCTTTCATAACACCTCTTGGTTGATGAACTGAGTTATTCACTGTCTTTACACACATCTTAATGGGTATTATCTCTCCTATCCCCAATCTTTGACATAAAGAATATGACATCATATTTATGCTAGCCCCCAAGTCAACAAATGCCTTATCTATTTTAACACCTCCAATAATGCAGGGGATGTAGAAATTTCCTAGATCATCCTTCTTCTTTGGGAATGTCACTGCCACCTCATTTTCCACCCACTCTCTGATAGATTCCATTACGGTGAGTCGTGTCTTCAACTACTCTATCATTTCTATAACCTCATTTAGTTCAATTTTTTTGGATTTCCTCATTGCTTTGATTGGATATGGAATCAGATGCTGGTATTTCTTTATTTCAGACAGGTTATACTTAGTTATTAGTGAGCTTTCTTTGTTTTTCTGCTCTTTTGTTTTCTTTTTTTCCTTGACTGGATTTGGTTTTTATTGCGCTAGAATGGGGTATAGAATTGAAGGTTGATGTTCCTTGATTTCAGGCAGGACATAATTGATTTGAACGGAACATTCGTTGGTCTTCTGCTTTTCTTCCTACCCATCATCTTTAACTTTATTGGCCTTTTCTTCAGTAATCTAGGTTATCACCATTATTCTTTCCTTAGGGTTCACCTCAGTGTTGTTAGGAAGGGTTCCCGCACTTTAGGTTGATAATGCATTAGCTAACTGGCTCATTTGGACTTCCAGGATGTGTATGAATGTGGCATAATTATTTGTTACTTATTTGAATTTGCCTTCAAGCCTCTTATGAGCATTTTTCATGCCTCCAATTTTGTCTGAAATCTTATCTAATTTAGCTAATTCGGTTTTTTCTACTGGAATCCTTGAGGCCCCTAAGGTTTGAAGTGGCCTCCTGCATTGTTCGACCATGAGAAATTTGGGTGATTTATCCACCCAAGTTTGTAATTGTTAGAGTGAGGATTGTCCCTCCACTTTTACCGAACTGTGCTCCCATATAATTCACCTGTTTTGGTTCATGACCTTTTATCAAGAAATAGTCAATGTTATCGTGGTCTAATTGCCCGTACAACTCGCACTTTAGTTGAACAACTTTCATAAAAGCTAAGGAAAAGGCCTTCATATGGTTTATTTGTCATTTGCTCGACAACTATAATTCCTTTATGATCTCATAAAGTTGCGGGATGTCTACTTTGCTCATTTGTCCACAAGTAGTTTTTGCTCACCATCTCCTTTAGTAACTCCTCAACTTCATCCACAGTCTTGCGCATAAGGGAACCTCACGATGCTGCATCTATTGTGCCTCTTGTGGGTGGGTTTACCCCATTGTAAAATGTTTACAGGAGGAACTCCTTTGATAGGTTATGATGTGGGGACCTCCTCTACAAATCATTGTATCGCTCCCAAGTATCATAGATCGATTCCCTATCACCCTACTAGAAGTTAGTAATTTCTTTGATGATTTTGACTATCTTGATAAGGGGAAAGTATTTGTCTAAAAAAGCACGCACCAATTGATCCCATGTTACCACATTGGAAAGGATAAGTGAGTGATATCATGTTTTGGTTCTATCTCTTAATGTAAAGGGGAACAACCTCCTCCTAACTACGTCTTCCGAAATTTGATGATGTCGGAAGGTATCACATATCTCAAGGAAGTTTACAATATGCGCATTTCCATATAATTGAACACTCTTTTGCAGCATGTTAAGTAGAGCGGGTTTAATTTCAAATGAAGCTACTTGAACCGTTGTCCTAACAACACCTTTATTTGTTGCATTAAATCATGACCTCATAAAATTTATGAGGGTCCTTGATTGCCTCCTTGATAGAACTCTTATCGATACCCTTTGGCCATGGTTGTTTCCATAGTTTCTTTTTCTTGCCGAGCTCTTCGAATGGAACGTTCTAAATAGACGATGTTAAGCTATAACGTTTCAACTATTTGATTCAAACTTTTGGTAACTCTTGTGTTCATACAAGTCCATGGACACAAAAGGGTAAACATGCCTTAACAATTAAAATTAAACTAATCTATCGCCTCCCTAATAATGGCACCAAAAACTTTGTTGATTGCAAAAATGCTAAGTTTTAATCTAATTAAAACCATTAACTACCGCTAGTGCATAGGTTGTGAATTGTAGTAAAAAAAGGGTCGATTCTACGAGGAGATGTGAACTAATCTAATCCTAAGTTCTGTAAAGCTTAGAAAATTAACAAAATGAAAATAAAAATAGAACAAAAAAGCAAACACAAGAATATGATAGTCGGAATTTAACTTGTAAAAATACACGAAACGAATTAAGTTGAACAACACAAAATTCACAATTGAGAATCAAACAAGAGAATTAACTAATTATGAAGGAAGGGATTTATTTTATCATCAATGCCAATCTAATCACTTATGTGTTAAAATAATGTCAGTTATGGACTATCGAGGGGTGGATTACTCTCTCTCGAGTTATAATCACCAAGCCCTAATTGATAATCCCTAATAAAATCAAGTAAATGGAAATGTAATCTCTTAATTAAATATCAGTCCACAACCTAATTAGTTCTTAAGTGTTCCAATAAAAAACTAGGTCTTCACACGGGATCTCTCTTCGTACAAATTACCGATTTGATTAATCACGTGGTATATTGAGTCGCTTAACTCTCAATAATCTAACCCAATCATTTTTTATTAGGCTCACCCTCTTAGTTTATTGACAAAACATGCAAATACCATAATTAATCACAACACCCAATTAATCAACACAAAAGATAACTAAATTAACATTGAATCAATTCAAAATCCTTAAAGAAAAGTTAGACCATCATTAACAATCTAAAACTCATAATCATCATTCTCATATTCATCTTAACATTCAAATTAAAAAATATAAGATGAAAACAAACGATCACTTGAGAGGGATCGGATGACTCAGCAACAATTGCAAAGACTCGTTTCCTCTCTCCTCCTCTCCCTCTTCTCTCTTCTTCCTTCTCTCTCTTGGAGTCTCCCAAATGTGGCAAAATGTAAAGCTCCTTTAGGGTTACATCATTAAACCTTTTATAGTCTTTGTCATTTAGGGTAACCCTAGGGTCTTTTTTGGCGTCTAAAAAGTCCAATAAATCCCTCAAAAACTTAAAATCAAAAGGTTATTTGCATCTATCTGCACACAGGCCACGATCGTGGCCTCTTATTTGGCTTTCTATTAAGATCATGGCAGACTGGCCACCATCGGGCCCTTTCTTCATGCTTTTGTCACGATCATGGCACAGGCCCTCTATCTTGGTACAGGTCTCTTTCGAAACTCCTCCGTTATTTGATATTTTCCCTAAAACACTAGTAAACACATCAAAAGATCTCAAACATATAAAATTGAAGCTCAAACTCGTGCTCTAACCCACAAAACGTTCAAAACGCAAATATTAACTAAATAACAAAATCAAACATTAAATTTAACTACTAAACACATCCTAACTACCAACTAAATCATTATACAATTTACAACTATCACCTACCAACATAAAATTCACTAAACCAATCCTCTAAATCTTTTTCATTATTAATCGGTTGTTTTATTGTCCTATCAAGAAAACCAAGTTTCTGTTTGTAGCCCATTCACGATAATTTGACTCACCTCTGAGAGTGACCCACACACATTCAAGTCAAGTATGTCTAAATTATGCAAGAAATAAGGAGACAACTGGTAGTTGATTTCTATCGTTGCTCCTCTTTTCTGTTGCCATCACCACCGATCATTTGGTAAGAGTTCTCTCCTTCCTTTGATATCGTCGACATTCTGTGTTTAGCTCATTATGTAATTTTGTTTTTCTTTTATATGACAAAAATTGAGGGCTAATGTATCTGCCTTCATTAACGTATGAATAGAAGTTATAATACAACAAAGTGTTTGTGAATAAGAAGGAAACTATTACCTTAATAATCTCCCAAAATATCTCTATCTAAATATATAAAACCAAAAAGATATACTTGAGAGATACATATAAATATAAGAGATACATATAAATATACACATATACGTTGCGTAATATACCGTATCATTTTCGTTCTCTGTGACATTAAAAAAAAGTTTGATGACCATCATTTAATGATCATTAGTAATTAATTAATTAATATTATAAAACATTATTATGAATTTATTAATAACCAGTAATAAAAAAATATGTTATTTCATTGCTTCTTATAGGAAGAAATCAGCAATGCAATTTTATCCAATAACTTGGATGCATTTTTATCATCCTGGGCCTCCTCCGAGAGAGGTTGGGTCCATTCCTGGAAGTTGTGGAGGCTGCCTGTGAAGTCTGTGAAGAGCCCATCCACTCCTATTTTGTTAATCCAGTAACTAAATTCCTGATATGGGTCTTGATGAAAGTCGAAGTGTAAGAATCTGTTCTCATTTCGGAAAGTGTAAGGGTGCACCTGCATTTGGAACGCAAGTAGAAGTTTAAGAAGTTGAACAACTATTGTTTTAGTGGAAATAAAGCAATCAAAAAAAAGAAATCTCAGTTAAATTCATAAACTGCTAGGAATGGAGTTTGAGGCCATTTAGTACTCAAGTTCACACAAGTTTGATGGTAACCAGGAGAGACACGGAAGGTAACAGTATAGAGCAAACTACAGAATCAGGTGAAATTTCAAGTAAACACCAAAATATACTCGTATCTCAAGTTCACACAAGTTTGATGGTAACCAGGAGAGACACGGAAGGTAACAGTATAGAGCAAACTGCATCAACTCAGAATCAGGTGAAATTTCAAGTAAACACCAAAATATACTCGTATCTCAAGTTCACACCAGTTTGATGGTAACCAGGAGAGACACGGAAGGTAACAGTATGAAGCAAACTACATCAACTCAGAATCAGGTGAAATTTCAAGTAAACACCAAAATATACTCGCATCATGCATCCTCCTGATTCCAACATAGGATTAGACATGTCAGAAAGAATTAAGAAAACCACTGTCGAGCGTTTAGTAAGGATTTCTCGAAAATAACTTTCGTCATAGATACTTTCATAGCAGAATCTCCAAGCTGTACCTGAAGCTAATTTTACTTTCAGAATTACATAGGTGAATTTATCACTTTAATATAAGTTTGTTTAATAAAGGAAGTTTCAGTCTATATTTTGATCATAATAGAACATATTTTTTACTAATGTAATGATTAGGAGAAACAAAATCAAATAATTCAAGCATATAAATCAATTTATCCAAAAGATGTATCACACAGTGAAGTATCAAGTAATCTTTGAAGTCAAAAAAAGAACAATGAAGAAAGTTCATCAAGCTGATTGGACCAAAATTATGGAAGATTCAAGACCTTCAATGTGTAAAGTAATATTTAACCTTTCGTCTACCCTTGTCTTAACATTTCATTTCAATCACAATGCACCTAACAATAACGACAACACTCAGTAAAAATCCCGCTAACACCTAATTCTTATGAATTAAGATTTTAATTTTTAAATAAAAACCTCTTAATCTCTAAAAACAAAATTTGAGAAACTTTGACAATGAATAAAGTCTAGTTATTATAAAAAGGCGTGTTTTAAATACTTTTGAAAAACTTGAGTATTGAAGATTGACAAATATTAAAAAGTAGAACGTTGCGTTAATAATAGAACATATTAAAAATCAACAATTTTTATAAATGCGTATTAATTCTATATGTTTTAAAAATCAAATGTTGAAATAATGAAATGAAAGAAACAAAGTTATGGTTCTATGTTATGTGGCATGGTGATAATAGGCTGATATGGCATGCATACTGGCCACATTACATTAGAACTTATTTGTAAACTTTCTGTGAAAAATCAAGTAGTTTTGGAGTTTGTTGTATGCTCTTCCCAGCTTATCCTAAGAGAATAAAAAGCATTGGACAGAGAAGAAAAATACCTGTAAGTCATGGGCATGTGCTTTGGAAACGAGATCTGTAGGTGTTTGCAGATAATTATCCACTACAGGAACAACTGTGTCCTTCCAGGGACCTATGCCAACCACGTAATCCTTGATGTAGTCAAAATAAGCATCAGAAGTGATTTCCCAATATGACTGCAAAATCGCCAACAAAACATTCAACAACATTAAAAAATTGATCCAGACATCACTTCTGCTACAAGAAAGCAATATATCTGGTAACAAGGAGTTGTATGCCACCTCAATGCAGGAAAAAAGAAAGTAATTAACAGGCTCATCAAATATTGATCAACATAAATTATGGTGTGCATAAGCATCCCTTTGATCTAGACACAGTGTGTAACTCAATAAGTTCATCAGAATGTAAAAATCAAAAGCTTCAGGATCATAATGCTTTAAAGAAATAGGGATAGACAACCCTTTCTAAATAAAATCGATATTTGTAGCAGTTACAGATCATCCACTTGTTAACCTATATAGATGGTCTATATAGATGGTCTAAATTGGATAAACGTGAACCTGATTAGTGTCTTGAGTGGGGACAGTAATATCATCGATCAATAAGATTTTGGGCATGTCTGTCATATTTGATACATACACCAGTGAAGTTGGGGCGAAAGATTGGATGAACACAGGCTGTTTCAGCCAATCTTTGGACAAATATGAACCTTTATATCCATACTTTTTCAGTGTCTCCACAAACCTGTCCTCGAATTGCTTACCACCAGGCCATTTGACCTATTGTACACAATTCAAACATATAAATGCTAAAGTCAATTTATCAGCAATTCATCAAATTTTATCAGATAGAAACTGCTTCTACTTCTAGAGGTTGTCATGGAAAAAGGATAGAGTTCAAAGAGATCAACTCCTATAATAGTACGAAAAAAATTAACCATTTGAGGTCTAAAACTGCTGTGATCAGGGAACAGTGATGCTATAGGGAAAGAAAATGTTGTAATTTCAATCAGAAACAGATATCTAACAACTATATGGCACTGTCCAGGGAGAAGTTCCTTACATGTTGGTTGATAAATACTGGATTTTTAATCTCTGGATATATTCCAACAACTCGTGGTGCATCCAGTGCAATTGATATGAATTCTTCAAAAGTTATAATAGGAAATTTTCCTGATGGACACACAATACAATAAAATTCACTTTCTATTGTGTCCATATGCTGCAAAAAATGTTGAATTTCTATATTATCACTTAAACCGTAGAGCAAGTATCTAGTAACAATTATTACAATCACAAACATAAGAAAGTAGGCGAGAGTAAAAGACACAAGGAAAAGAGGTTACAGGTGAAAACCACCAAGTAACTGCATAGAGCTAAACGTTTCTCCAATAACTAATTAGACTATTAAGTGTTTCATCAAGGACATAATTTTCTTGGTTCAGAAAAGCTTAATATTTACTGTTATTCCATCAGAAAATCTTACCTTATGGTGGCATTCTGTCAGAAGCAAATATTGCCAACTTTTCATAAGCAATAATTTTCAACCAACAAAATGCTGAAGAACTACTTAGGCCTGTCTTCTTTGACCATTTCCTTTCACGCATTATCATTACATTTTCCCCTACCTGGACTCTCATATTTATCAATTTGTAATTCTTTGAAATCAAACCAATTACTGTACATTAAGTCTTTTTTAATATGATTATCAGAAGCAAGTCCATCCATCTCTCCAGATCCTCCCCCCTGAAAACTTGTTTCCCATTCAAGACTTCTAATTCTCGTATCTTTCAGCTTCCTAACAAAAGGAAGTGGGAACAGTGAAGGGAAATGTATTTTCCATCAGGGAACTTGCCTTTGAAGTCTTGAAGGCGTTAATCTGACATTGAGGCCTTCGGAAGCAGTGGCATATCAACCACAGGGTCTTCTTATAAGGATTTAGAATAATTATGGTAAGATCATGCAATCATTGCCATCACTAAAATCATGCTGTTGACACTACAATAGACATACAATTTTCCTATGTCATTAGCATCAGCTATCTCTGAACTACATAACACATACTGGAAAATATCTCCAAGCCACATTGTGTTATTAAAGCTAACTGTTACTTAACAAAATGCATATGTATTTAACTGAAAAAAGCAAGTAACCGTTATATTGTTGATCCCGAAAACTGTATCGCTGCTTCACCCGCAATCGCTTCAATTCTTTCAGGGTGAAATCAACTGCATACAATTGGAATAAATTATTTTCTCCCCCTGGTCCAAACCTTAGTAATAGAAACTAGCTTGCTGAAGGTAAAAAAGAACCTAAAAAGCATTTGTGCAGGCACATGCAGATACTTAATTTCTAACAGTTTTGGGTGCTTGTGTATGGATGGTAAAGTAGAAACATGAGTTTTATTGGCTGCAAGTAGTTTAGACTCTCTACCAGTGAAAAATCCAGTGGTGTTAACCCCTTGAACCTCATAGGTCCTTTTACGATTTTGAAACTCCTTGTGGTTTCCAATGTCAGTTGTATCATCAAGGGTAACATCATGAAAGCATATAAGAATGCCATCTTTAGAGGATAAGATGTCCGTTTCAATGAAATCTGTTCCCTCATCTATGGCCCTCTGCAAATAGCATACCAAGTGACACGATTACAAAGGAAAATGCTTAGCAAGTGTAAAAGCAAAAGTGGAAGAAAACTATATACGAATGTAATAACTTGAACACCATATATTGTGAGGAAAGAGTCAAAAAGTAAGCAATATGGTATGCTAGCTAGAGTAGACTGACTAGCAGGAAAGTAATGCTATGGATTTGAAATTTTAAGAAAATTTATTTCTTTTCTTCTTGTCATCCAACAGAAATTTACCAACTTATTTAGTTGTACGAGTGAGTGATGAGTTTTCTTTGTTTTTTGGTTCCTTGTGACTGTAGGGACCATTCCAATTGTATACATCTGAGTGGCAATTGGGTGTGCTGAACGAAATTTACCGATTTCTTACCGCAAGCATATCAACATTAAAGGAAAAAGTACTATCGGACTTGCATAATCTACAAGCCCATACGTACCATATATGCAGCAGCAGTTTCTTCAGGAATCTCTCCATTTGATCCTCGATGTGCAATATTGTATGGGCGGGATGTTTGTACAGGCTGTCTACAATCATTCCTTACTTTGCTAGGAAGTGGGTAGATTGGCCTTGCAACACACACTACTGCTAAAGACAGGCATATGATTGGAACTATGTCTGCCATTTGTCGTAGTACAGAAAAAAGCATCAGATTTATATTCTCTTAATAATTATGAAGAAAGACCAGAATATACAATTAGAAATGCTGAGATTACATGATTCTCTTTCACATTAATCAGCACATAAACTACATACAGAGTCGAATATAAATCTTAGTGTGGTGTGAGTGCCAATTGAATAAAAAGAAGCTTGATCTCATTAAATGATAGTGGCAAGATACTAATATAGAAATTGGCGAGTTGGAAGAAGTTTGGGGATAGGGGCTTTGACGATTACAATCACTTGTACGTACACAAAGATTAGTAGTCCCGGCCAATGGGAATGCTATTAGCATACATAGTCATAAAGTGAAGAACCCAAAATCTGACAGTTTCTATTTTCACAACAGAAGGTTTCTCCACCCACAGCAGATGTAAGTAGCACACGTGACAATTTCATATCAGAATTCTCTTACATTATCACCTACAGGTTCCAGAAAGATCGCAAATTTTCCAACAAACCAATAGGGAAACAGAAAAGCATATGAACATGCAGGGGAAAAAGAAGAAACTCAAAAACAACAAAAGGAAATGAAAGGAAAGGAAGGAACTTGATCAAGACCACCCAAAGTGTCAACCATCCCAGGAGCTGAAATAAACCTACAAACTAAAAGAACACAGTTTGATAACTCACATGTTGAAGCCATGATCTTCGCTTAGCTTCTCTTATCTTAGGACATACTCCGTCTCTCTCGCTTTCCCTCTATAGGATCTTATGTATGTGGAAGTGGAAGTGCCCAAATCCAAGCTGGCCCTTACTAACTTTTTCCTTTCAGTAGTCTATGCAGTTGTAATCTCAGTTGGAGTTGCAGCTTATGCTGTGTTCGGAGAACTATTTGCCTTGGATATTTGTTACGCATGTAAGAATATTCCCTGGAAATATTCTTTGTTTATAGTAAATTGCCAATCATATGCCCAGTAAGTCAGATCAACCATTGACAAGAAACAGAGTAGTTACGTGTTCGGAAACGATTCAGGTGGTCGAGAATAAATGTATTTTTAGGAAAGATTTGTCTGATTGGCGTTGAAGGAGAAGGGTAGGCAAAAGAAAGCTTGTAGTTGACGATTCTTTCGTTGACTTATGAATCAGACAAGTTTTACGGGCTTACGTGAGCTCGTGTAAGTTTACGAGTCGAAGCAAAAAAATTAAAAAAAAATCTTTGTCCTCTCTCTATTTCCCTTTTTTTCAATATAAAAGGAAAATTAGCGTTACAAATTAAATGATAATTCTAAGGTGACAAGCACTCATCCTCTAAGTAGATAGATAAGCAACCTCCATATGGGAGCTCAAAAGCAGTGCCCTTTGTTCAAACTGATTTGCTTAATTTGCAAGCCAGTCCGCACAATAATTACTTTCGCTATAAATATGACGAATTATAACAACCTAATTACGGGTAAACAATTCATCAATGCCCAACATTAAAGGATTAAGAGACGTAGCTCGTGTTGTCGGGGATGAAAGCATATTGGTCACTGTACTCGAATCCACTTTTAATTCTATATGTCGGTAGCCCAAGTTCCACGCCAGGTTGAGGCCTATAAGCACACCCCAAAGTTCAAATGTTAAAGTGGAGCACCATCTAATGTTTTGTACAAATCCTCCCAACCAAGCGCCCAAACTATCCCGCAGCAAGCCACCTACTGTGGTCGAAAAGCGCGAGCTTTTGCTGGCTCCATCCGTATTTACTTTTACCTAACCCTGAGAAGGTTTGCTCTAACCTATGAGTTGTTCTCATCGAGTGCGATTGCCCATCTTAGTTCTTTGTTGCCAAATTGTTGCCATATGAATGTGGTGAACATATTCTAGGACCTGATGATTTGGAGAAGTCAACCAAGAAAAATGCTCGTCGAAAAGGGTCTTATTTCGTCAGGACCAAAGAAACTGGCATGTTGTGCCAACGATAATCTCCTAATCGAAACCCCCAACCAATCAATGTGTGTACAGGTTCTTGATGAGCCAATCCTTGTTGGTCATGGTAAAAAACTTCAAGGAGATAACTTGAGGGGGGAACCTATTCCAGAAGTTGCGGCTTTGGAATAGTCCCGCACTACATAAAGAGAGGATTCCTTGAAATGGCAATGGTAGCAAGCAACATCCGAAGTGAATTTTCTGTAGGCCCGTTGTTGATTAGTGAGTAATTTATCGTGCAAAAGGAGCCAAAGAAATGTTCGGATTCATTGCAGGTCCTGCCATTGTCATATAGACCTCCAGAATGCATTGGTCGTAGCTTCTTCGTGGTTCATTATTATGGAGTAAGCTGATGAAGTCGTGAATTGTCCGTTATCCGATCGGCCCCAAATAAGCTTATCTGGCCTTAAGTAATGCTTAGGCAGAAGGATACCTGCTATAGCCATGCAGATCGAAGGTGGGAGTAGGTGTTGGAAGGCCTCCCATTTCCAGTTATCCGTAGTGTCTATAAAATATTGTACCTGGTGATCAATAATTTATGGAGAAATCGATGTCACTAAATGAGATATGAGAGGTCCCCAGTCTTCAACCCATGAATCGAGCCAGAATCGAATTTGGGAGCTGTCACAGATCATCCATTTCATGCCTTGCCTAACGTGATGCCAAGCAACTTTAATACTCCTCTAGATCATCGATCCACCTATTGCATTAAAGAAAAGGGGAAGATTATTAGTATCAAAAATATACTTAGCCGAGAGAATTTAAACCCATAAAGCATTTGGTTTAGAAACCATTGACCACCCTAGCTTTGCAAGTAAGGCATCATTGGTTTCCCTTATTTTACGAATTCTAAGTCCCCCCATCTCTTTTGGTAGACACACTGTTTCCCAATTGACCAAGCTAGTCTTCTTGTTGTCGGGTGTCGCGCCCCACAGGAATTGTCACATTATTTTCTCCAAATCGTCACAAAGTTGGCACGGCAGGCGGACCATTTGTATTGTGTAGCTTGGGCGTGCTGCAATGACAGATTGAGTCAACATAATTCTGCCAGCAAGCGATAAAAGATTAGTCGTCCACCCCGAGAGTTGTTGTTGAACCTTATCCAGGATATGTTGGTAGGTTCTTTTACTAACTTGCTCATGTAAAAGATGCACTCCTAGGTATCGTCCTAAGTTGTTTGTCTGTCTGAAACCCAAAGCCCCACTTAGATAATAAGGCTGCGGGGTCGGAATGTTCCTAGAGAAAAAACACTAAGACTTGTCTTGACTGACTTGTTGACCAAAAGTTGAGCAGAAGATACTTAACATATATCGTATTTCTTTCACCTGTTCTATGAAAGCTTCAGCAAACAGAATGAGATCATCTACAAAGAATAAATGAGATATAGGGGGTCCATCTTTTCTTAATTTAATCGGCTTCCACCTTCCTTTAGAGACTGAATCGTTAATTAAGTGGCCCAGTCTTTCCATACAAAGAATGAAAACATAAGGTGATAATGGGTCGCCCTGTCGAATGCCTCTAGTAGGAGAGAAAGAGTCACTTAGATCCCCATTCCAGTTTACTTGCATAAAAATCGAGGATAAGCACTTCATGATCAAATTTGTCAAAGTTTCCGGGATACCAATCTCGATAAGAGTATTTATGATAAAGTCCTAGGACAGTCTATCGTAGGCTTTCTCTAAATCCACCTTTATCGCAATAATTCCTTTTTTCTGGATTTTCGTTCCATAGAGTGGATAACTTCTTGGACGATGATGATATTGTTTGTAATCTGTCGACCTAGAGTAAAGCTGCATTGAGTCGGCGCGACGAGGACATCTAGATGGGGTTTGAGACGGGTAACAATGATCTTGGTAATGGCTTTGTAAAGCACGGAGTATAACGCTATAGGCCTAAATTGGGTTATCGACGTAGGCGCGGGGATCTTTGGTATAAGCACCATTATGGTACGATTGAGAGCAAAATCCCATACTTCATGTCGAAATATTCTCTATATAAATAAAGTCAGGGTCAGATTGACAGTATGCCATTGAGATTGATAAAATAAGGCAGTAAATCCATCAAATCCTGGTGCCTTGTTCGGAGCCATATCAAAAAAAGCATTCTTGATTTCATCTAGGCTAGGAGGATGTTGGAGGTCCGTTATAGCCCAGAGCGAGAGGGTAGGGAAAGAGCCAGGTTATTGAAAATTTCTTGGAGTATGAATGTCTTGTTTGTAAAGATGCTCAAGAAAATTTTTTGCTACCCGTTTAATGCTCTCCGAGTCTGAGCTTATGTTCCCCTGTTCATCTTTGAGAGTAGTAATCCACGATTTACGCTATCGGTTCATGGTGATGGTTTGATAATACTTCGTATTTCTATCTCCCTGACTTAGCCATTGACATCTTAAGCATTGGTGCCAAAAAAGTTCTTCCTGGTACAGTACTTATTCCAGCTCAGATATGAGATATTCCTCTAAATCCCATAAGGGATGCAAGTCTAGTTCTTCCAGAGTTCTTTGGACCCCTTGCAGTCTAGCCATAAGTCATTTTTTTCGATGAAATATAATCCAGAAAGTGCAAGAGTTCCATTCTTGTAAAGAATTAGAAAGATTGGATAAAGCTTCACTTAAGTCATTCGTATTTGGCTGCCACTTCTGTTCAACAATCTGATCAAAACCTTCATGCATCAACTAGGCTGCCTAAAATCTGAAAGGTCTCGTGGCGGGATGCAATTTAATATCTTCCTGTAGGTTAACCAGTAACAGACGATGATCGGACTTTATGAAGGGGAGGTGATGAACCGAAGTATTTTTTAAAGTGGACTGTCAGGAGTTCGAGTAGAGAACTCGATCTATTCTGGCATTATCTGTCCTTTTCTCCAAGTGAATTTAAGTCCAGAATATCCTAGATCATGAAGTTGACAATGATGAACACAATCACGAAATTGCTTGTTGACTATAGGTTGAAGTCTGGAGCTTCCTTTTTTATCGTTACTGTCAAGTTTGACATTGAAGTCGCCCCCCACGATCCACGGTTTAAAAGTGATCCTAGCAATTTTTTTGGAGATAATTCCATAGAAAGTGCTGTAGGGAATAATTAGGACTAGCGTAAATAGTCGTAAAGTCAAAATTATATTGATCTCATATAATATTAGTGTGCATGAATTGACGGTGAGCTAATAGAACTCAGACAGTGATATTGGCTTTCCATAATAACTAGATACCTCAGGAGAATCATGAAACTTCTACCCTGAAAGAATGCTCAAAACCTAAGCTCCGAATAACCTTCCTCGCTCAATCTCCACTGAGTTTTGGTTCGACTAGCACTATAAGAATTGGATTGTGAATCCGAATATAATTCTTCATGATCGGCTTGAAGGTTTTACCTCCAGTCCCTTGGCAGTTCCATAAGAGTATTGATATGGAAGTTAACTAAATTCAAAGTAAACACTATGAGTCTTAAGTCTTTACTATGAGGATATCCATCACCCTAATAGGGTTAGTCAAGGGGTTCAGCTGTGTAACATCCCGTCACTGTTAGCAAGGGTATTTTCGTAATTGGGACAGACTGATAGGATTGCACTGCATTCACTGACTGAGCATGTTACTGGCCTCTAATTATAGAGGAACA
>JAOTIZ010000006.1:28213390-28238655 GCA_027123425.1 Erythroxylum panamense | reverse complement strand
TCCATCTAATGTACATCTTTCATCTTTAATCTAATGAATGCAAATAGGTTACAAGCCAACATTAAAAGACAACCATTTTAGGCACACATTAGATTTGGAACCTTGAAAAGCCTAACGCAAGAAAAGTTCTAAGAGGAAGCAAGGACAAAACGTTAACTCACTGATTTGCTAAACTCTTGTCCATTTAATATTTGTCTTAAGAGTATTACCATCCATCTATTGTTATTTCACCATCAAGAAAATGGGAAAACATCATTTAGCTCTACTGGATCAAATAAAATATCATAAATGACTTCGTACCAAATTTATTCTTTGATTCTCATAAAAAAAGATAAAATGGACTTGGATAATACATTATGTAAAATCTTAAAAATTATTTCCAATGCAAACAAAAATTCATCAAGTCATTTATTATTCTTATGGAATGAATCATAAATATAACAACAAATAGATAGGTATGAGAATGACTTACAATGGTGCTAGTTTGCAATGACTTACAATGGTGCTAGTTTGCATCCAAATTTATACAAGTATAAACAACAAGATCTCAAATCTACACACATAGCATCAACCTAGATTTCTAGGCTTGTTCTAGTAATAGTAACAATTACCATAAAAACATAACAAAAAGATGATGAATATGAATCACTAGAATTTATGAGTGCAAAATTCATAATCTTAATTAACCATTTTGACAAAGTAAGATAATGCATAAATAGAAGAAGCTACAAATATCACCATAAAGCACAATCCAACAAATTTCCTAAGTTATTGTTTCCTAGAAATAAAATAAAATCAAAAGTTACTTAAAAAAGAATGGAAGAATACTTTCCACAAAGATAACATTTACAAAATGATATGATACAACAAATGAAAATTGTTTTGGATGAGATGGGTTGTTTTCTACAATAAAAGAAAATATATATATTCCTCCTTTTTGTTTTTTTTTCATAGCTTCAATTTAAACATGGCAATATTAATACTAATGAAAGGCAAGGCTCTAATAAGTCTAAATATAATTTAAAGAATTAGAAAAATCTGACACATAGTTCCATTTGAACAAAACTCCCAAATCATATAAACGATCCCATCTAAGATATTAACTTAAACCAGATATTATGTTCATACTTTTTGTAAAATAGTTTGATTTCTTTAAATAATCGACAGTTTATTAACATAAACTAGACGTTAAGAGAATTAAGAAAGCTCTCGTCCAATCAATCCTGATGTTCCTATTTAAAATAGATGAATGTTGACATGTATGATTATTGTTAAACTACTTTTGGATTCAGAATTGTACTCTTTGTTAAGAATTGCCAACAAATGGCTCATTATAAAATGTGAAAACAATATGGACTTCCATAACATCTGTAAGTATCTATTACATTTTTTTTTGTTAAGCCCTTTTAGATATTCTTGAGATAATCAAGTTCCTAAGCTTTCTTTTTTATGGAGATTTATGTTGGCTTAGATTTGCACAATTTGTATTACAGAACATTAAAAGTTAACTGACATATTAGGTTAAACATTCTAAGTTAACTGACTTGTTAAGTTATCAACATCATAAAAAAAATTAGTAGCCATATATCATTTTTTATCATCATGTGATATAATGTTCAAAAGCATTAATTTTTCAATTTAATTCTGGAGCACATAGTACATGAATTCATAAGCTAAATTAAGGAAACAAAAATTTTGTGCTTCTTATACTCACAGGATTTATGAAATCTATAGTTGAAGATGATTGTGAATCAATGAATATCCTCCTTGTAAGACTAGGTACCCTCTGCTAGAATACATCATGGACAAGATTATATTTAAATTACACATAAAACTGAAAATAATAAAGAATAATTACTAAGAGAGAAAAATGCAACAAGATGGAGATTTTCATAATTTTGAACTTCAATAGGTTTAACCCAACCATTAGAAAATTATCGAGTGGGTAAGTTTACAATTTCTTATCCCTCAAAATATCGCAAGTGCACGAATCGTGAGTGTAGTATATGAGATCCATTAAGGAGTTGGTGAACTAATTGAATTCTAAGTTATCTAAGACCTAAAGGGTAAATCCCTAAAGGAGTTTATAAAATCATCATCAAACTCAAATCCATCACTATCAAATCCATCTCATACATTCAAAAGAAAGAATAACAAAGATCATATGAAAATGTCATTTAGAAGGGTCGGGATGGATCGGGAAGACAACAGCAATAGCAACCCTTCTTTTTCCCTTTTCCCTTCTCCTCTTCTCTCCTCTTCTTCTCCTTCCTTGGATCTTTCCGAATGTAGCAAATGGAGGCACACGAAAATTAGGTTCTCCCCCTCTCTGTAGTCTTTTCTAATTAGGCTAAAAACTAGGTTTTACTTAGGCCCAAAATTTTTGAAATATCCTTCAAAACATTAAGTTTAGAATCCGGTCTGCATCTGTTGTCATACAGGCCACGATCGTGGCCAACTAAAGTAGGCCATGACTGTGCCCTAATGAATGGGCCTCTGTCACGATTGTGGCCCTAGGTCCTCTATCAGGCTTCCTTCGAATCTCCTCCATTCTTCGATATTTAATCTCAAAAACTAACAAATACATCAAAGCACCTTAAATACATAAAATTAAAGGTCAACAAAATGCTCTTATCCACATAACACTCAAAACATAAATATCTTACCAACTAAATCAATTCTAAACCTAATCATGCATGAATCAATTAATTAACAACTAAAAACATACTAATATGTCTTTTACAACATCATGCAACGTACAACTATCAACATCCCCACACTTGAACTTTTGCTTTTCCTCAAGCAAAAAAAAAACAATCAAAACACAAACACACAAAACAACAATAACACACATATATCCAATAATGGTATAATGGTGTGGAACTTTTTGAAATAAATTAAACTTCAAACACAATCCTTCAAGTTGTTCTAACTTATTAGCCTGTGAAATCTGTGTCTAGACACTTCAGACTAAATATACATACTAATTAAGACCTTAATGTCAAATTCATTCACCCCCATCACTTGCACACACATATTGATAATTATTTGGTCAATCAATATTGTAACTATCCCTAAGTATCTTTTCATAAAAATTCAAGCTATTCACTAAGATTGGTAGGATTTATTAACCAATGCATTATTTTTGTTACTTTTAATTAACATGAACCTAGCCTTTTGACACGAAGGTAAACATTTTTTATGAATATCCCTCGGTTACTTAGCTAGATAACATTCTGAACTAGCCACTAGCTCTATTCATAATCTAATTTGTTTCAAAAAGGGCCAGAGGTACAGTTATTTATTAAATTATATATATTTTTCTTACCTAGCTTATTTCTTTAGCTAATCATTCTTATGAAAAGATACTAACAACTCTACTTATTTGATTGACCTAAAATTAGAAATGATTGTGTCAAATTCCTAGGGTGAACGAATTAAAATGCATATGTAACTAAAGCAACGTAGGACACTAATTTCACAAGCTAATAAATCTTAGCAACCTAAAAGACTATGCTTAAAGCCACACTAATCCCTGTTAAGTCCTAGCCATTGTCACATTCACACTAGCCATATCATGCAAACCTAAACAAAACTAACATATAATATGCAAAATTCACACTCAAATAAAACATATAATGCACATAAGACAAGCCTCTTCACACTTAGACAACACATTGTCCTTAATATGAGAAGGAAAAATAACATACAAGATGGAAATCAAATTAAAATAATATAAAACCATAAGAACAAAATAAAGAAATAAATGGAAAGATAAAGGTTAAAGCATTAGAACCCCTCATGGCGATTGCGGTGGTAATGGCAATGGTGTCGGAGGTGGAATCTCCATGCCTTAAGTAGTGAAGTTTTTGTGAATGCTTTAGATGTCTCAGCATTGTTTCCGTTTCTCCTTCGCAATCTCCTTCAACACCTTAGCATTATCTGCAATAGTTTTGTTAGTGCTTGAAATGGCTTCCATTACCTTCTCCCATCTAGTTGTCTCTTGTTGATTCCTCGTCTACTTGTAATGGTTTCTCGAACTAGCCTATCCCAACCCAGTCTTAACATGAGGTTTTGTGCTAATGTCTTGAAGTTCCATATTGTGGGACTTTAATATCTTAGCTCTTGTCTAATGATGAGTACTAAGAAACCCAGGATGATGTATTGTTAGTCCATCACAGTTGACACCATAATACTCTGCAATAGCTATAACCAAATACCCCATGCCTAGATTATTGCTTCTCTTTTTTGGAGTAGTAACAATAGTGTTAAAGATTTGGGTGGAGGTGCAAACTTAGATGCTATGGTCTATGTACTATAATAGGAAAATTTCCTTGTTTGAACACTTGTTCGTTTTGGTTTTATCAAACACTGTTTGACACGTAAACTTGTGTAATAGCAAGTGCTCAAGACTAAAAATTATGTTAATGTGGGAATTTTTTAAATCAAAATTCTCTAACCCAGTTGGTTCAATCCAATAACATATGGCACGGAAGTCATTATGCTGGGCTACTATAGTCGATTCAAGGAATCCACTAATTTCACATAGTATCTCGTAGTTCAACTCATACGGTTGACCCACAATTGAAACCATAAATCCTTAGGATCACTATATCGTCCTTTGCAGTTTGATTCCTTTATCTAGCCCTGACATTTGAACCATGCCCTTCGATTGAGTGTGCTTGATAGTTTTCTTAATTCTTGGTCCTATTAGAATAAGAGGCATGAGGAATTTAGAGAGAGATAAAGACTTTAAGGATGGTTGCAGAGAAAAATCATAGGGAATTGGCTTCTGAAGTTTAAAGAGAGAGTTAGAGAATGAGAAGGGTAGGAAAAATGAGGGTGCATGTAAATATATAAGTTATGAGGTAAGAGCGGTAAAATTAGGAGAAAATTGCATGAAATTCATATGTGACATAATTGCCTCACCGCAGGCCATGATCATGACCTAATGGGCTATGATCGTGACCCTAGAAATTTCTACATTCCTTATGATTTTTGCTTCTTTTCCTCATTTCACTCCCGAAGTCCTTCCATACCTTATCATTGCATCATCATCTCATTGTTTCCCTTGCCAAACCATTCTCATCCATTATGAAAAAAATAAAAGTAAGAATTCCCAAGTCCTACTTATGCTTGATCTCTTCTAGTGTTCAACTCCTTTCAAAAGCAAACACAAACCTAATCTAATGCAAAAGATGAACAAATAAAGATTGAAAATCCTGGGTTGCCTCCCATGCAACGCTTTGTTTACCATGGCTAGCTCATCGTTCTTTGTTTACTTATGGTGGTTCAAATGGTTCATGTGATGATAACACCACTACAACTTTCATGAATTATACTCCAGCTATCGGACTATGCTTCTTACCACCTTCCTTTTTTGTTCTCTTCTTTTTTTGATCCTTTTGCCTGATTTTTGGTCATTCTAATAAGTCCTTAACAGTATATATTTTTTCAATTTCTTCCCAAGATTCATTGCTCTTTATAACATTCACAGATTTGATAGAATTGTTTTTAACATTAGACACTTTAAATGACATCTTTTCATTTCTCACTCCCAGAGTCAATTCTCCCCCATCAAAGCCTATGATTGACCAGATGGTGGCTAAAAGTGGTCTCCCTAGGATAATAAGTGTCTCCACATCCTCTTACATCTAAGATTATAAAATATGTGGGAAGAGTGAACTTATCGACCTTAACCATAACATCCTTGACTACACCTTTAGGATGATGGATTGATCTATTAGCTATTTGAACATGCATCCTAGTAGGTGTTGTTTCACCTAACTCCATTTTCTTATACAAGGTATAAGGAATCATACTTATACTAGCTCTTAGATCAGCAAATGGCTTATCCATTTTGACACTACAAATAGTGGATGGAATGTAAAAATCTCTTAGATCATCTCGTTTTTGTGTTAATGTTATCACTTTAGTGGAGTTCTTTGTGCTTAGCAATTTGTTCTCCAACTTCCATTTTATAGATTCTATCATAGCAAGTCATGCTTTTAATTACTCTATTATATCCAAAATTTCATTCAGTTCAGCTTTCTTTGATTTCCTCATTACCTGAATAGGGTATGGAGTCGGAAGTTTATATTTCTTGATTTTAGTCAGGATATATTTAAACTACAGAGAACTTTCATTGGTCTTTTGCCTATCTTATTCCCCATTATCTTTATCCTTTTTTATTCATCTCAATGTTTCTAGGAAGGGTTCCAACACTTTATGTCGACAACATGTCTGCTAATTAGCTTATTTAGTCTTCCAAATTATATATGGAGGAGGCATGGTTTTTATTACTTGTTCATATTTTCCTTCTAACCTCTTATGAGCGTCATCCATACCCCCAATATTTTCTAAAATCTTATCTAACTTAGATTCCATAGAGTTTGGTTTCTCCTATTGGAAACTAGGTAGTCCTTGAGGTTGGATTTAACCTCCAACATTGTTTGACTAAGACAAATCTAGGTGATTTTTTCACCCAAGGTTATATATGTTTGATTAGGGGTTGTTCTCCCTCCTTGACCAAATTATGCTCCCACATATTTAACTTGTTCCAATTTATTGTCTTTCATCAAAAAGCAATCAATGGTGTCATGGTTACCTTATCCACACAGCTTACATCTTGGCTGAATAACTTTCACATGGGCTGAAGAAGAGGCTTTCATATTATTTAGCTTTTGGGTCAAATTATCAATCTTAGTTTTCATTTTAGTGATTGGGTCAATAGCACTTTTACTCACAGAGGGTCGTATGTTGTCTACTCTTATCCATTGTCTAAAGACAAATGTTACTAGACGTTTCCTCTAACAACTCTTCAACTTCAACCACCATCTTCCTTATTAAAGATCCTCCTGATGTTGCATCAATAGTGCCTTGTGTAGATGGGTTCACTCCATTATAGAATGTTTGGAAAAGGAACTCCTTAGGCAGGATATGGTAAGGGCACTTCCTTTGCAAATCTTTAAACCTATCTTAAACCCCGTCACTTTGTTGAAAGTTTATGATTTCCTTAATTATCTTTGTAATCTTCCTGAGGGGGAAGTACTTATCTAAGAACGCTCGCACTAATTGTTCCCAAGTTGTAACATTCACGGTACTTAATGAGTGATACCATTGTTGAAAGTTTGTGATTTTCTTGATTATCTTTGTAATCTTTGTGAGGGGGAAGTAATTATCTAAGAATGCTCACACTAATTGTTCCCAAGTTGTAACATTTGTAAAACTTAATGAGTGATGCGACACCTGCGCTCTATCCATTAGAGTGAAAGGAAAGAGCCTCATCTTAATGAAATCTTCTAAAATTCCACACTTTTGCTCTATCTGTTAGAGTGAAAGGGAAGAACCTCTTCTTAACGTCATCTTTTAACATCCCATGATATCAGAAGATATCACATATTTCTAAGAAATTGACTATATAAGTGTTAGGATCCTCATTAGTCAGCTTGTAAAATTGAACATTAGTTTGAAGCATTTTTAATAAAATTGGTTTAATTGCAAATGAAGCTACTTGAAATCCTAGTTTTGGCTATCCGAATTGAACTCTTAGTAACTCTTGTGTCTGTGCAATTGAACAGACACAAGAGTGACAAAAACTCCTTAGACTAAAAGAATTAAACTAATCCTACGAACTTCCTGACAACGACACCAAAAACTTGATCAAGTGGGCAAGTTTTATAATTTCTTATCTCTCAAAATACCGTAAGTGCATGGGTCATGGTTGTAGTATATGAGTGACAAACTCATTTATTTACACTATAATTGGATGGATATTTTATCACTATAATTGGTCTTTATGAAATTATTTGATTATTATTTGAATTATTGTGATAAATTGATTTTGGACAATTGATGCTACATTATTTGTAATTTTAATTATAGGGTACTTAGAGAAATTAGACTTTTAAAAGATTGAGACCGTAATCCAAAATGCAAGCAGAAGAAGGAGAAAATGCAACAACATAATAGTCCAAAACGCAAGTAGAAGAAGAAGAAAATGACAACATGAGACAACAGCATGGGACATTAAAGAAGAGATCAAAATGAAAACCTGAGGATGAATTCAAAAGCGTGCGTGGCTGGGAGAATAAGAATAGAAACGACAACGTAGACTTGTGTGAGTTTTGAAGGGTTTTGAGGAATAGTGTGCGTGGACCAGAAATTAAGCAAAAAAATCATCACATCAGTATACAAGAGAGGCAGCAGAGAAGTGGTGTGTACATGAGGTGCTATTCTGGGAAGGTGAAGAGGGCCAAGTGTGTGCCTGGTACTGGTCTAGGGACATGAAGAGTGTATGACTTGGGACGTGAAGAGTGTGTGGTGTGTGCGTGAACAGTAGATGTTGGATCATAACCACGAAATTAAATTGTCACATCAAACTAAATGAGCTGGCAGTGGAGGCATGAGTGGGCTGGAAAAAGAGAGAAACAAAACATGAGAGTGTGTGGCTGGATAGGGGCATACTCACAACGTGTGTTCTGGACAGAAGAGAAATTAGGGATTGAGAGTTTTTTTTTCTTCTCATCTCCCACAATTTTAGGGAAAATCAATCAAATCACAACCCATTCTATAGTTTAGGTTGCATTGCATTTAGTTACCTAGGAAATTAATTTCATTTGTGTTGGTTCCTCAGAGAGAATGACTCGAGGTTGCACTATATTTAACCCTAAGGCGACATCATATTATAGGTTATTTCAAGTGGCGTTGTTGCTGGGGAACCTAGCAATTAAGTTTCAAGTAATGTTTGACTGGGATTTTTGTGATGAGCCTCATACTTGCATTGGTATTGCATAGTCCATTTCCATTTCCATTTTGCATTTTCTTGGCTAGATAAAAGTTTTGGGTTGCTCTTTCATGCATATTGGTGCAATTTTTGACATTCTTTGATTACTTGTGCCTATTAAATGTTTCACACTTTCATACACTATAAAGTGTATCATCATCCATCCTCATACACTCATACACACATACTCTTGCACTCATCAGATTCTTAAATTTGTTGTACTTGAGTCTTGTTGTGTGAGTCAATTTTGCACCTTGTTCTTTTTGTTACTATTTATGCCTAGGAGTGATAGGACTTATCCCTTAAATCTTGAACTTGAAAGGTTAGTGAAAAAGATTATAAGAGAGAGGAGAATACAGGGGGCAAGTCAATTTCTTGTTAAGGAGGAGCATATTTCACAAGAGTTAAGTTTGTCATCTAGTGAATAAGAACCTAGTGAGAGAGCTACCTCTAGTGAACACTTGTTTGCTAGTAATTTTGAATTAGAGCAAGATACTATGGATGGTGATAATGGTAATAATAGACATAATGGGCCTAATGGGAACAAGGGACATGGTGAGAACAACATAGGGAATAATGATAAGGATAATAGAATCATGAGGGAGATTAATAATTCCAATGTTGATTACGACCTTTATGGTTTTTATATTGATGATGTGAGCTTTGAAATTAAAGGACCATTAATTTCGTCCTTACCTAGATTCCATGACTTTGCAGGTGATGATCCACATAGGCATTTGAAGACTATGCAAATGGTGTGTTCTTCCATGAAACCGCCCACGAAAAATCTTGAAGATGTATTGAGGAGAGCATTTCACTTTAGAAGGAAAAGCCAAGGAGTGGATTTACACACTACCTCAACATGTCACCACATTGACCTAGGATCAGTTGAAAGGAGCATTCTTAGATGAATATTTTCTTACTTCTAAAACTTTGAGGCTCAAGAAGGAGATAACTAGTATTGTGCAACGAGATAATGAATCCATGCATGAATATTGGACAAGGTTCATCACACTTCTAGCCCATTTTCCACACCACAATATTTCAAAGAATGATCTAGTGAACTCTTTCTATGAAGAGCTCCTTCCATATCATAAGCCCTCAATTCATGTCGTAACAAATGGTTCACTCAGAGAATTGAGTCCTAATGTTGCATAAGACCTACTTCAAAAGATGGCTACCAATAACCCTCAATATGGAGACACAAGGAGGGTGTACAATACCTCTTTAGCTTGTTCCTAAGATATTCTTGCTGAAATTGCTACTTTGGGAAACTGAGTAAAGAAAAGACTCAATATTTTGGAGAATAATGTGAAGGCCAAGCAAGTTAATTCAGTGGGTCATTCTCAAGCTATAGTAGCCAGTTATGATATTGTGGATCCATGATGCAAGCCTCAAATAATTGTGCTAGATGTGAAGAAGTTCATGCCCTCTACTAACATAAGAATGACCAATATCAAAAGAGGGATCCCTACTCCAACACCTTTAATCCAGGTTGGCGAAATCACCTTAATTTTAGATGGGGTAGGGATCAAGGCCACACTCAAGGAAATTCTTCCAATCAAATGGTGTCTAATCAAGGGAAATCATCTTCTTTTTCTAAGGGTGATGAATTTGCTATAATCATGAAAGGCATTGCTGGGATTAATTCAAGATTAGACCACGAGAAAACACAAATTGATGCTAAACTGAATGCTATGGGGAATAAGATGGACTCATGTTTACAAAATGTGTTCTCTAAGTTGGAGAAAATAGAGACTAAGCATGATAACTTGAACACTTTTGTTACTCAATTCTCCAACAATTCGAGTGAACAACAACCAAAGAGTAGTGGCTTGATACCCTCCAACATGGTGATAAATCCTAAAGCTTTGAATGCAATCACACTGAGAAGTGGTAAGAAATTGGTGCTAAGAAAGTGAAATTCAAAGAGAATGAAGAGGATGAAGAACTGGTTGATGAGGAAATAGGAGTTGAGTCTCCTTTTCCTAACACTACTTAAGAAACCTCCCAAGTTGGGAAGAAAACTTCTATTCAATCTGAAAGCCTATAAGAAAATAAGCTTATAAAGAAGTCTCGAAACAACCAGTGGTGCAAAATGATGAAGAGGCAACAACTACCATGAAGATACCAGTGAAGGAAGGATCACATTCCGATTCCAAAGGTGATGAGGTAAACATTCATGAATTACCTTCTCCAAATTCTTACTCGGTTAGTAAAAAGATTGTTGACAAGAAAGACAATGATGAATTGATTGAAATGTTTATCAAACTTGAGGTGAATGTGCCATTGCTTGAATTGACTAAAAAGATGCCTAAGTGTGCTAAATTCTTGAAAGACCTATGTACAAATAAGAGAAAGTATAGGCATAGTGAGAAAATCCAACTGTGGTTCAGTGTTAGTGCCTGATTTAAGCCGCAGTTGCCCATTAAATTCAAAGATCTGGGTTCTTATACTATCCCCTGCACCATAGGGAGAACTACTGTTTCTCATACCTTACTCGACTTAGGTGCAGCAATTAATGTCATGCCGACCTCTGTTTATAAGACCTTAGGTATTGAAACTTTGAAAGACAATAGTGTAGTGCTTGCTCTAGCGGATAGGACAGTGATATACCCTAAGGTATTCTAGAGGATATCCTAGTACAAGTCAAAGATTTTGTTTTGCTAGCTGACTTTTATGTCTTGGATATGACTAATGAGCTTCCTTTTGAGAGTACCTTTATTCTAGGTAGGCCATTCCTTCTAACTACTGAGACCATAATTAACATGAACAAGGGACTTATCACTATGGTAATTGGGGATCAAGAAGTGAAATTTAATCTTTCAGAAGTTATAAACCATGGTTATGAAGATTGTTCTTACTTAGGTGTTAGTTTGATTGAATGTCATGATAATGATGTGGAAGATTTGCATGAGACTGAGGTATATGGGCTCGACTAGTATAGTATGGGTGGGAATCATCATGATGCACTTGCTTGTTTACCTTACCCCATTCTTTTGATTTTTGTACATGTGAAAGTGATGTATCATGTTTTGATATTGCTATTGACTCTACACTTGATAATAGTAGTAATATCATAACCTTGAGGAAGGTCCATTTTTTTGATTTTGTAGGAACTGATGATAAAGAAGTTGTTATATAAGCTACGAACATAGTTTCTCTTTCAAGTGGTGCTAGAATATTAGAAGAGGGTAGTACTGATCCTACTACTGCTCTAAACCCTTCTAATACCACCCTCACTTCTGAGTTACTTTCTTTTTCTATTGATCAGACTCACCTTAGGAATGGAATAGGAATGGATGACAAATACACCGCATTAAATTGAGAAGTGGAGGAAAAATGTTGCACTAAGCTTATATCCTCTTCCGCAAACCACATGGACACACCACTCACACTGAATGCATTTAATATATCAAAGCTAGTTCCTTCTATTGTGCAACCCCTAATTTAGAATTGAAACTCCTTCCCCATAACTTCAAATATGTCTTTCTTGATGATGATTGCAAATTTCCTATTATTATTTCCAGTTCTCTGGGTAGTTCTAAAAAAGAGAGACTAGTTTCTATGTTTAAAAAATATAGGAGGGATATAGGTTGGTCTTTAGGGGACATACCAGGAATTGATCCCTTGGTTTTCACACATAAAATCCTTTTGGCTGACGGGTCCAATCCAATTAAGAAGTTACCAAGGAGGTCAAATCCCCTTATTCATGATGTGATTAAGAAGGAGGTATCCAAGCTATTATGCGCGAGGATCATATATGCCATATCAAACAGTGAGTTGATGAGCCCGGTATAGGTAGTACCCAAAAAGAGTTGCATCACAGTAGTGAGAAATAAGAGTGATGAACTTATTCCATCAAGAGTTCAAAACACTTGGAGAATGTGCATAGATTATTGGAAGTTGAACGGAGCAAATAGGAAGGATCATTTTTCATTACCTTTCATTGATCAAATATTGGAAATAATATCTGGGAAATCTCACTATAATTTCTTAGATGGTTTTTTAGGTTACTTCTAGGTACTGATTGCACCTGCAAACCAAGATAATACTACTTTTACATGCCCTTTTGGTACCTACACTTATCGAAGGATGCCATTTGGGTTGTGTAATACTCCAAGCACCTTTCAAAGGTGTATAATGGCAATCTTTTGTGATTTATTGGAGCGAAATATGGAGGTTTTATAATAACTTCACCATTTATGGTGATAGCTTTGATGATTTCTTGTTTAGTCTGAACGTGTTCTTGGTAGATGTATTCAAAAGAGATTGGTTTTGAATTATGAGAAATGTCATTTTATGATAGATAGTGGCATAGTGTTTGATCATCACATCTCCCAAAAGGGGATTAAGGTTGTGCCAAGATTGAGATCATTTCTTCACTTCCTTATCGTACTTTTCTAAAAAAATTGAGGTCTTTCTTGGGGCATATGTGGTTTTATCAGCATTTTGTAAAAGATTTTAGTACAATTGCTTTACCCCTTTCTACATTGTTGAAAAAAGATATTGATTTTCACTTTGATGATAAATGTAGACATGCCTTCATCACTTTGAAATCCTTGCTTCTTTCAACTCTTATTCTGACTACAACTAATTGGGATTTGCCCTTTGAGCTATTTTGTGATGCTTATAACTTTGCAGTTGGTGCTATGCTTGGTTAGAGGGAGGAAAAGCAATCTAGAGTGATAACTTATGCCTCCAAGACACTTGACTCCACTCAAGTGAACTATACCACCATCGAGAAGGAACTTTTTGCTATAATCTTTTCTTGAGATAAGATTAGACAATATCTGATAAACTCTCGAGTGGTTATTTTTATAGATAATGCAGCAATGTGGTACTTAGTCAAGAAGCCCTAGTCTAAACCAAGATTGTTAAGATAGGCTTTATTCCTACAAGAGTTTCATATTGAAATCAGAGACAGAGTTGGAGTAAAGAATTATGTGGCTATCCATCTTAGTTAATTACCTGAAAGAACTGAGAGAGTTGACTCTTCTGATTTTACTATTAATTCTTTTCCTGATTTTGCACTTTCTACCTTGACAGTTCAGGATTCTTGGTACTATAATATTGTTAATTACATTATCGCTAATCTTGTGCCTCCTTCTTTGTCTAATTTTAAGGTTGATAAGTTGAAGAGGGAGGCAAGATACTATACCTAGGATGCTCCATTTCTTTGGAAGCAATGCAGTGACTAGATCATCAGACGATGTGCTCCTGATAATGAGATCCACTCTATCCTTACCTTTGCACATTCTTTATCTTGGCGGTGGCATTTTATTACTAATAGGACTACTAGGAAGGTTTTAGAGTGTGGGCTTTATTATCCTACCTTATTCAAATATGCTTATGCTTTTTGCAAGCCTTGTTATAAGTTCCAAAGGTTTGGGAGTCTGGGTAAAAAGCATGAAATGTCTCTAAAACCTATGCATTTTTATGAAATTTTTGATGTCTAGGGCATGGTTTTTATAGGCCCCTTTCCTCAGTCAGTTGGGTTTTCATATATATTACATGTAGTAGATTATGTGTCTTGTTGGGTAGAGGTAGTACCAACAAGGAAAGATGATGCTTCTACTATTGCCAAGTTTTTATGTGCTCATAGCTTTTGTAGGTACGACATTCTAAGAGCAATCGTCAGTGACCAAGAAACACATTTTTGCAATATGACTGTCAAGTCTTTACTTGCTAAATATAGAGTTGACCACAATTTGGCCACTCCTTACCACCCTCAGACAAATGGGTTGACTAAAGTATCCAATCTGGAAGTGAAGTGTATACTAAAATAGATTGTAAAACCATCCCGAAAATTCTAGAGTGAAAGGCTCAAAGAGGTGCTGTGGGCTTACAGAATTACCTACAAGACCCTTATAGGCATGTCTCCTTTCCGATTGCCCTATAGCAAGTTTTCCCATTTACCTATGGAGATTGAGCACAAATCTTATTGGGCGATATTGGGCGATCAAGGCATAAAATGCAGACCTTGAATCTTCACTTGAAAACTGCACAATGCAACTCTAAGAGCTTGAAGAGATGAGACTTGAGTCTTATGATAATGCCAGAATCTACAAAGACAAGCTAAAAATGATTAATGACAAACTGATTTTAAGGAAAGAATTCCATGAAGGAGAAAAGTTCTAAAGTTCAAGGCTCGGTTAAAGTTGATGCCCAGGAAGTTCGTCACCAAATGGGAGGGCCCTTTTAAAGTTACCAAAGTGCATTCATTTGGTACGGTAGAGCTGGTGGATGAAGAAACTGGTCATGATTCATAAACCAATGGTCATCTACTTAGGTACTACCATGAGGATCAAAGACCCCCTAATCCTACGGTTGTTCCCTTCCACCTTTCTCCTTTATTTTCTATTATTTTGATGGTGATATATGTCTGTTGAGATAGTCTAAAATAAGTGTGGGGGAGGGAACCTTGCTTGTAGGAAGTAGTTGTAGTTGTCTATTTCGTTTAGTTTTTGTTAGTTAGTTTCCCCTTGCTCTTGCCAATTCGCCTATACTTGTTTTTCTTATATTGAGGCCAATGTGTTGACTAAGTGTAGGGGAGGGATTGCTTTTACTGAATTGTTTCCCACTGCTTGGATTGCCATTTTAGTGACTTTCACTAGGCACTATTTATTTGATTGGCCATTTCTTTTGAGAACGATTTGCTACTGTGATTCCTACCTTCTGACTTGACTTTTGCAATCCTTGGGTTTTGTTTTCAAATCCTTATTGCTTGTACATGTGAACATTGACTTGTCAAGGTTTGAATGCATTTTGATTTGAGCAATTTTTATTCTTAATTGATTAGCATAGTGGAATGCCTTTGGTGTAGTGGTACTAACCTTGTTGTATAGCATGATTTTTGGGAGGAAATATCTTAGAAAGCCTTGTTAGAAGGATTTTTTAGCCTTACTTTTCTTTCTCATGTTGTGTGATTTCTACCTAGCTTGGTTAGCCTCCAGAACTTATATAAATTCTTTTTCAAAGCTACATTAATACATAGATTGGTGAGCATGACAGGAGCATTCATTTCTAAACCCCTTTACCCAAATACAAGTCTATTCAATTAGCCTTTTGTTTAGCAGTTTGAGCCCTTCACTTTTGTTCATTCCATTGTTTTTGGAACAAATGTTTTGCATGAGTTACATTATGTTCTTCATAACTAAATATGCAAAATTGATGTTTCTATTTTTATCTTCTTAGGTTAAAAAACAAAACAAAACAAAAAGAAAAAAAAAGAAAAAGAAACAAGAAACAAGAAAAAAACAAAGCGTTAATAATTTGACCAAAAAGAATAAAGTTTGAAAAAAGGCATCCTTTGGTGGATTGAAGATTAAAGATTGGGTCTTTAAAGTTGATAATTTCACATTGGTGTTCATTTGATGATTTCACTTTAGATCATTTTGAGTTGCTTCTTAACGCTCATGCATTGCATTTGTCATTATTTCCATTTCATCCTTCCATTAACCGTTCATCAACATTACAACCCTACAAAGTCCCCTTGATCATGAATCTATGGTATGTTAGTAGTGGAGATAGTAGAATCTTTACAAGCTTATGGTGGGTGCTAATCTAGGTGGATTGAGTGAAATTTCCTATTTGAGAGATGAGTGAGACACATATACCTTTAAGAGATCTATTATGTTTCTTTTCCTTCTATCTTGTTATGTCTCTTGTGTTAGTTTCTTTGCACCGAAGCATTCCATGATTGTTAGTTGATTAGGGATAGAGTTTGTTTGAGCTGTTTTCATATTCTTGCCTTGTCGGTTTTATGTTTGCTCGCATTAAGTTTAACTGTTGGAATTCTCTTTACTGATAATTTACCCAGAAGTGCAACAGGCTAAGTATGGGGGAGATGACAAACTCATTTATTTACATATATTTTCATTTCAGTTGGATAGGTTTTCATCACTATAATTGGTCTTTAAGAAATTATTTGATTATTATTTGAATTATTATGCCTTATATTTAATTTGTGTTTAAATATTTTGATTTACTGTGATAAATTGATTTTTGGATAATTGATACTATTTTATTTGTAATTTTTATTGTAGGATGTTTGGAGAAGTTAGAGTTCAAAAGATTAAGAATTAGTGATCAAGGCATTAAAATACCTAGAGAAAAGACCAAAAATGACAACGAGGAAGGCAAAAAAATAAGAGAAGCAACGATGGCGTAAAGAAGAAAACATGAGGTCTGCGAGGATTCAGAGTAAACAGTGAAAGGTGGACCAAAAATTAGGAAATTAAATTGTCACATTAGTAAGAGAGGTGATAGAAGTGGGGCGTGAGTGGTCTGGCAAAATAACAAAACGACTACGTAGAAGAGAAAACATGAGGCATGCGTGTTGCTGAAAGAAGAATAGAAACGACGACGTGGGCTGAGTAGTGTGCGAGTTTTGCAAGGGTTTTGGAAAGAATAGAAGGCTTGGACATGAATTAATAAGTCACTTTTAGGTACAGCTGGAGGCGCGGGAGAACTGGGTGCATGCGTGGTCTGCGTACGTGAAGGTTTGGTCTAGGTGTGTGAAGGTTTAGGTGCGTGCGTAGTCTATGGAGAAAGAAGGAAAAACATTGTTCAAGAAATAAAGAAAGGGATCTAATTTCATTCCTGGTCCTCATCACTCTCGTAGAAATCCAAAACCATTATTCTCACATCCTATGGCTAACTGGCAGAGCTCATCTTTCACAAGTCTCTCATAAATTTTCGTGGCTAGTTCATCCTAATCTTTTAATTCAATGACAATGGTAAGAGCTTGGGTTTTTCATAGAGGAGTTTAAACTGCATGTATTTTCTAACCATTTAATTATTTAGTGATTCCTAGGTCTTAGGATAACTATTTAATTATTTGGAGTTATGTATAGATTATATCTTTGAATTAGAAGATTTTTGTGGTTGGTTTTTGTTTGACAACTGATATTATGTTGATTTTGGTTCAATTTCATTACTTTATTTTAGGTCAAGACTCGAAATTGAGATTTTGGTGAATGTTTGGTGATTATACAAGGTGGCTTGAATGATTGGATTGTTATATCGGTTGCTGGTATTAATTCTATTTCCTTAATTATTGAGTAAAAATTGAGCATTAGTTTTAGTATCCTTAGTTCTATTTTAATATTCTGGTGGTAGTTAATAGAATGAGATTTTGGAAAATATTTTTGTAACAATTCGAGATGGCTCGGTTGTTAGATTAAAAGCTCGATTATAACTCTTGGTTCATTTGTTTTAACTTCAATATCTGTTTAAGTGAAACATACCTAAACTATTGAATTGGAGGGTTGCATTTATCTTTGTTAATTACTTGTGTTTTCTTCTTATTCCATTCACTCATTACATTTCATATCACTCATCTTAATCTTTAAAATACCAAAAATAGTCCTTAGTGTTTATTTTAATTCATTACAAATTTTAGCGGTAATTGATCAAATCAAATCCCATTCTATAGTTTAGGTTGCATTGCATTTAGTTACTTAAGAAGTTAATTTCATATTTTTGGTTCCTTAAAGAGAACGACCTGAGGTTGTACTATATGCAATCCTTAGTTAAATTTTGAAGTAAACCCAAGGCGACATTAGATTTAAGGTTATTTCATTGCTCTGATATTTACCTAGCATTCCAACAACAAATGTAATTTTAGGTTTTATACAAACTTAAGCACATATTAGGCTTCCGACTATAGAAGTATATGAAATGTTTTTCATTTATTCCTTTTCAAAATAACTTTTTGGGCAATGGTCTAAAGTAAACCTATCCCTTTTCACAATGGAGCTACACTTGGTGAACAATCTTTCATCTGAAATCTCTCTAAAACTTTATTAATATAGGTTTCTTGAGACAAACCCAAAACACCATGAAATTTGTCTCAATGGATCTTATTGCCAATGAAATAAGACACATCACCTATATCTTTCATTTCAAAATTCTTAGAAAGAAATTGTTTCGCATCATGTAACAAACTCCTATCATTAGTTGCAAGTAATATGTCATCCACATATAATACAAGAAAACAAAATTTACTCCCACTAAACTATTGGTATATACATTGATCCATAATATTTTCTTCAAAAACCAAATGATGAGATAATATCATTAAATTTCAAATATCACTAGTAGGATGCTTGTTTCAATCCATATATGGATTTTTTAAGCTCGCAAACCAAATGCTCATCATTATTATAATTCTCTAGTTGTTTCATCATGTAAGCTTCTTCCTCTTGGTTACCATTTAAGAAAGTAATTTTCACATCTATCTGATACAACTCCATATCAAAATAAGCAACAAATGCTAAAAGTATATAAAGTGAATCTTTTCTAAAGACAGGAGAAATTGTATCTGTATGATCAATTTCTTCCTTTTAAGTGAATCCCACAGCAACGAGTCTTGCCTTGTATCTCTTAATGTTGCCTAATGAGTCTTTCTTTATATTAAATACTTATTTGTAGTCTATGGGTTTTGCTCATTTAGGAAATTCAACAAGATCATAAACATCATTATTCTTCATAGAATTCATTTCTTCCTTCATAGCATTGTACAATAAATTAGATTATTTGCACCTTATGGCTTGTGAAAAGGTTTCAGGATCACTCTCGACTCCTATATTGTAGTCAAATTCTTGTAGACATATAATATACTCACTAATGATAACTGATTTTCTTGTTCTAATAGATTTCCTTGCAATATCCTCCTATAGAGATTGTTATTCAACTGCTGTTGAATGCTTTTAGGTAATTCCTAAATAACTGGATTTATTGAATTATCAGTAACTTATGGAATTTCTTGATTGTTATTTATGTTGACGGTAAGTTGTTGAATTTCAACAGTTGGTTGTGTAATGTGTATTTGAACATGAGGAGCGTTGTGAATGACAATCACCTTACTATTTGAGGTAGAAGGTTGAGTATCCATATGATCATTATCAAAAACTATATCTTGAAATTGATTCCTCCCATTAATCAAGTCATTCTCAAGAAATTTTACATTTCTTGATTACACAATTCTAATGTGATGTGACGAGCAATATAACTATATCCATTAAACCTTTTGACATATCCAGTGAAATACTCAATTATAGTCCTTAGGTCCAATTTCTTCTCTTATGGATTATAAATTCTTATTTTATATAGGCATCCCCAAATATGTATATGTCGTAAACTCGATTTCCAACCTTTAAATAACTTAAATGGCATCTTTGGAATAACCTTGGTTGGGAATCGATTTAATATATACAATGTCATTTTAAAAGCTTTAGTCCACAAGGATTTAGGAAGCTTAGAGCTACTTTGTACCATATCCAATTATATTCGATTTCTTCTTTCTGCCACATCATTCTAGTCTAAAAATCTAGGCATAATGTATTGGGTTATTATCCCATTTTATTGAAGATACCTCGCAGATGGACCTTCAGTATCTCTACTATAATATTCCCTACCTTTATCAGATATCACGACCTTAATTTTTTAACCCATTGTTTCTCTACTTCATCTTAGAATATTTTGAAAGCATCTAGAGCTTCATTCTTGTTATGAAGCAAGTAGAGATTCATATATCCTGAGTAATCATCTATAAATGAGATGAAGTATTTATGACCATATGAGTCCATATCTGGACTATAAATATCTGTATGTATGATCTTTAATATGTGTGAAATTCTCTTGTCACCTTTCTTTGATTTGTTGGCCTGCTTTCCCTTTATGTAGTCCATACAAGTTTCAAAATCAATAAAATTCAAAGTACTAAGTACTCTGTCATTCACTAATTTTTTAATCCTTTCTATAAAGATATGTCCTAATCTTTGGTGCCACAATATGTAGGAATTTTCATTCATGACATAACGTTTTGTTCCGGCATAAACATGTGTTACATTATAACAAGTATTATCTTGTAAATTAAAATGGAAAAGATCATCAAATAATGTACCATTCCCAACAAATTTTGATTTATAATTTAATTAAAAGATTTATCTGAAAAATGAAAGGAATATCCAAATGGTACCACTCTTGAAACTGAAATCAATTTCCTAGATAAAATAGGAATATAAAATGTCTTTTCTAATTTTAAAATAAAACTAGTATAAAAAAATTAAATTGCAATCTCAATAGTCCCCACATGTGAGCGTATCTTATTCAGGATAAGATATATAGCTCATTTCCCACCGACTTCCTTGAGTTTTGCAAATCCTGTAACTCATTTGTAATATGGATTGTACAACTAGAATCAATCCACCATGTGTCATGACTAACTTCAGCCATATTAGATTTAAAACAAACTAGTGAGATTAGATTACCTTTCTTTTCAATCCATTCCTTATGTTTGACACAATCCTTCTTCTTTATATACCTTTTTAATGTCAGCTTAGGCAAGTATTTAACCTTTTCCCCTTGAGTTGACTTGATTTTTCTTCTTTCCTTGAATAACCAGATGTGCACTCTGCAAATTCTCTCCACGTGCCATCAACAATCTCCCTTCCTTTTGAACACACATGGTCATTAATTAATTTATTGACCACTTATCCTTATGTGTATTATGAGATATTTTAAAGGGTCTATACGGTGGTAGAAGGGTGTTCACAATATAATGCACGAGGAAAAAAATTAGACATCTCAACCTCAAATTTCTTTAATTGAGCTACAATTTCCCTCATCTTTATAATGTGCTTACATACACCTTAGACGCCGGTGAACCTTGTAGATGAAAACTTCATAATCAGGGTACTTACAAGTTCTTTGTCTAAAGTTTTGAATTGCTTATCAATAGCCTTCAGTATAGCACAGACATTGCTATGCTATTCTATGGACCCATGAATGCCAATAGAAATTTTGGTTTTAATGAACATCACAATTAGGTGATTAGATTGCTCCTAACGTTCATAAAGAGCAATTTAGATGTGGTGTTGGTCTCCATTACCTTAGCTGGTTTATCCTTTCAGATAGCATAATCAATGTCCATCTACACCAGATAAAAAAGGGTTCTCTTCTTATAGATCTGATAGTTTTTACCCCTCAATTCGGGAATATTACTATTTGTATAAGAGAAACTAACAGGTTGAATAGTTACATAACTTAAACATACATGCTACTTATCAATAAATTAAGGCTAACAAATTATATATATGTGTTACTAATGTTAAAAAATCTTAAAAGACATAAATCAAATGACATAAAAATTGCCCTGGAATTTTTAATTCAAACATATTTATTTTAAACTTTATGATAAAACTATCAAATCGTATTCCAATTTTTAATAATTGTAGGAAAATTAGAAAAAATAATTTGATATTTCATCATAATTAATTATTCAAGTATAATAAAATTTTCTGTCAAATAAAATTTATTGTATTAAAGTAATTAACTATAACTAAACTCTAATAATTAATCACTAAAACATTTTAATAAAAATTCTATTCACAATGCAAAATATAGACATAATAGTCATTTGATAATCTGCTTCTTGTTGAATGCTTATATAAATATAATTTCAAAGCATAATATATACAAATATAAGCCTCAGTTCAGATGGTAGAGGCTCACTATATAGGCATATGATGCGGGTTCAAGCCTTAACCACTGTAATAGAATTTGTTTTCTAAACAACAAGCAAAAACAACGTCGTTTTGTTATAGCAATCTTCTTCAATCGCCAGCTAGGTTAAAACTACCTAGTTTGTGATCTGTCCGATACCAAATAAATCAGACTAGAAAAATACCACAAAATGATTTTTTAAATGTATAAATACTTCCAAAACAGTTAATTGAAGATTTTTACCTTTAATCAGAAAAAAGGCCCAAAAACCTCGAAGATGAAAATATTCAGATATGAAATTTTTTTCCAGAATTCAAAATTTTCCAAAAACTAAAACAAGGTGGAGGTTATAATGCTTTGATACTAAATGTAAAAAATTCTAACATATATATTTAATAGTAATATATATTATAATAACATATGAATTAAATGCGAAAGAAAATAAAATACCTCTAACCATTGATTTTTTTTGTTTAAAGTGTCTACCTTTTTAGTATTCTTCTAAACTCTCAGTTCTCAATTTGACAATGTATTTTTAGAGGAGAAAAGAAGGTTAGGGACGTCTAAAATCTGAGCGAAAAGCGTATAACAATATGCTTTTATTAAACACATTTTTAGTTATCATAAAAACATGATATTCATACATATTAACTATATAATGTTGGACCATTTATGACTACCAAGAATACGAAAAGTTTCCACAGTAAAAACCAATTTGCTAAAATAATCCCTAACCTAGGCTACTTTTTAAATAATGTAACAATTTATTCACAGGATGTGTATGAGCTTTAGTTGGTTTGTCAAAAAATTCTGAAATAAAACTCACCAGTAGTAAATATCATAAGAGTAAGTCTGACCTGAACCAAGAAAACCTGTTTCAACCAATTAATAATTCTGACGTATATTTTCTCCACAAAAATTCTTTTTATCGGATATTACAACTTTAAAAACCAAGGAAAGTGCTATCCAAATATGTTTTACTGTATCAGATATCTAGATCATTACTATTCAAGTGAATGTTATCCACATACCGGAAGAGAAATAAAAACAATGGATATATGCATGACAGAAAGCAAGGAATCATAATGGCACTGAGTGGAACAATTATAAATAAGAGAATCAAAATGTTTCTGATACCATTATCTATGAAATTACTTCAAACTGTATTAAAGATTTAATTAACTTTCACACCTGACTTGGAGAAGCGTCTTTTAAACTAAGAGGAAGTTTCAATATGTCTGCCTGAGGTGAGAGAGAGGAGAGAGGAGAGAAGAAAAAAGAATTTATTTTTTATTGTTTAGTTTGCATTTTCCACGTAATATCCATATTTAGTAAGGGGCCCATAAAAAATGACATTTTTTTATAATGGAACATTTACAATGAAGTTAAGTTGAGGTACAAATTGAACCTTTAGAAAACATTAAGGTTCTTTTCAAATGTGTTGATATGTTTGATTTTAAATTGAATTTTGGTGAAAATGTTATGGTTTAATTTGACCTTTTTATCTTATTTTTCTGTTCGTCTATACTTCTGATAACAAATTTAAGAATGTTTAATATCAATTTTAGGATTTGAGTTTTTCTCCTCTTTTAACCTCTAATAGAGGAGATAAACATCTTTTTAAGGTAATTTTTTAATGCACTTAAAAATATATATTAATAATCATATGTCATGATTGGTTTAAGATTAAAAAAGATATCATAAAGTTTCATTTATTAAGCCTAAATCATATAATTAAATATAGTATATTATATATATATAGAAATCTAGTATTATATTCCTAATTTATAATGGAAAAATTAGGGATAAATTCTATACATGTAAATAAGTAGTTATAAGAATTCAAGGGCTTGTGTCAAATAAAATTTTGATCCACTTGATATATAAAACTTTGAAGTTTGTATTAAGGGGAAGGAGATAAATATGAGGAGATTAAGTGTTAAAAGATCTTTAGAAGTCTTAAAACTAATACGTAAAGAAATTTTTGGGCTATTTACTACACCTTCTTGGAATGATCAAAAATATTTTATTACGTTTATAGAAGATTACTCACATTATGGATACCTTTATCTCACTCATAAGAAGCCACTGGCACTGGACAGAGCTAAGGTTAAGAATTAACTTAGTAAAAGGTTTAAAAGCGTTAGATATGACCATGGTGGTGAATATTATGGTGGATATGATAGTTCAGGTGAGCAATGTTCAGTACATCACACTAGGAAGGCCTAATATGAATGTTGTTGTTGAGAGACAAAACAAAACAATAAATGACATGATAGGGAGTTGAGAGACAAAACAGAACATTGAATGGCTTAACAAGGAGTATAATTATTCACTTTATCTTACTATTTTGCTTTAGGCAGAAGCATTAAAGAAACAACTTGCATTCTTAATAAAAGCCTAGTATAAAGCATTTACATATTTAGGGTTATCAAGCTGAGGTAAGGCCATATAGCCTAAATGAAAGGAAACTTGACTCAATAACAATTAATAGTTATTTTAAGGATACTCTGAACAGTCATAAGGGGATAAATTAAACGATCCTTTAAGTAAATCTATTTTTGAGATGAAAAAGCCAAATTCCTTAAGGATATTGAGTTTGGAGTAGGAGATAAGGTTAGAGACTTTCTCTTTAAAGAGGAATTAATTTCTAGACTTAGTAATTAAGCCTGGACTTGGCTCAACCTAACTCAAACTCAATAGGCCTAACCTGATTTAACTAAGCTTTAGGTTGATTTAAAGTTTTTAAAAATGTTTTTAGCTTTAAGCTGAAAGCGATCTAGAAGGGGGGTTGAATAGATCGTTTAAACTTTTTCGCAGAGTTCTACAAAAAACACGGAATTAATACACAATAAACAATCAAATTAAACAAATGAAAAAGAGTAGGGAAGAAAGCAAACACTGTTTTTATAGAGGTTCGGTGCTAAGACCTACGTCCTCTACCTAAGCTCCCACTTAGGATTTGGCA
>JAOTIZ010000006.1:28187435-28210757 GCA_027123425.1 Erythroxylum panamense | reverse complement strand
GGTGAACAAGGCGACTTATCAGTACCGAGCAAGCATAAGTCGACTTACACATGGTACAAGTCGACTTACCACTTACAATTTTTATGGACTTGTGTGTGTGTGTGTATATATTATGTACATATAGTCTAAGTGAGAGATTTTATGAATTTTTTATGGACTTGTGCGATATATATATATGTCATGGGCTATTATAACGTTTGGCCTAAGATTAAAAGTGATCTAATAAAGTTTCGGATTAATAAGCCTAAATCTTGTAAAGTATGGGCTATTATATGTATAGAAATGCTATTGTTATATTCCTAACTTCTGATGGACAACTTAGAAATAAGCATTATACATATAAATAAGTGATATGATCCATTTCTTTTATGATATCTCATCATTATAAAAGATAGACAACCTATACGTATCTCTTGGAAGGCCAAAACCTTAAAGGAGCCACAACAACTCAATCAAGTCTATTATAATAGATTAGGTGTGCTTTCGCTACCAAGTTTATTCTTGATAATATGAATTGATTAGTTTGAGTTTTTAATGTAAATTTTATATTAAATCTAAAATTTTGTTCTCTAGTTAAATTAATATTGGTTCTTATTGTAATTTTTAAATTATTAGTGCTTTCATTTCAATTATTTAACTAAATTAATCATTGCACAAAAATATTTTCTTGTCCTTTGACGAAAATCCTACATGGATTTAATTTTAACTAAGTTAAACATAAATAGAATGATTTGTATAGCTCAATATGTACAACTTAAAGTTATAAAGTCTAATATCTAAATTATAAATTAAGGATTCTCATAAAATATAAGATACTAGTTGTAAATCACCATTAAAATTAAATAAATTATTTTTGTTAATATTTTAAATTATTTATTAGAAATTTAGAATTACTCTCTCTAAAATTTGACACATCTGAAATTTTATAAAAAATAACTCTTGTTTTTATATATATTACTATGCAATTCAAAACTATGGAAACCTTTTATTTGTCTATCATTATCTTCGTATCATCTATATGATTTATTATCTAATTTTAAAAACTAAATTTATTTACCAATCAAGTTGGATGGATAAAAAACTCAAAATAGAATTATTTTTAAAATATTTTTATTTTTACATCATTATAATAATATCATCTACTTTATTTATTATGCAATTCAATTCCAAAAATTTGTATACAATTTTTAGAAACATTCTCCCACTTATGAAGAAATTTTATTTGATTTAATAGGACTCATCCATTATTCACACATATTTTACGTTTCGTAGATGGCATAAGGTCTAGAAAGCATATAATTCACACTATCTCTTATTTCATTGGACTTCTTTATTTATTAGAATTTATATTTATCTTAATTCTTAGCTTAAAAGATTCTAAACTCGAAATTTAAATCCAATTATTCTCTAATTACTTCAGGTATTAGTCAAAGTACGAAAATATATATAAATAGGAAAACATAAAGTCCTACTAATTCTCTTCTTGACTATTGTACAGTTTTATTCAAAACAAGAACAACTTAATTGCATAATATAATCGTCCCACTTAAGTTTTTTTATTATAACACACATGTATTAAACCTACCATATGATTTTAATGGTAATAACTATTAAGTATAATTATTTTTTTCTAAAAGCTATTGAGAATATAATAGAATGGAATGGACATTATGTAATAAAGCAAGTTCCTTTTAAGTAATTTAACTGGTATTACATAGTCCAACTTATATAATTCTTCTAAAAAAATTTAATAGGTATTGCTTAGCAAACTTTTTGTTGAATATTAATTTTTTTATCTTGCCACTAATATTTATTTTTTATTGTAAGTTTAAAACTTGAAGGCAGGAAAAAAAAGATATCAATCAAGTTCTTTTTTTAAAAAAAATTGGTTAAGCTTGAGTCAAATCAATTTATTATAGAAAGAGATCAAAATATACATAAGCAACAAGTAGACAATATTGGAAGCGATTAATAATTATAATCCTTTTTTGGGTTGTGTTATCAAATAGATAATTAATATAAAACAAATAATCACAATAACAATAAATGAAATAAAATTAGCCTATAACATAAGAAGACATAAGGATTTACATAAAATTTCAATATAAAAAAAATTACGAAATCATTCACAAACAATATCAAAAATTCCACTAATTAACAGGAAATAAATGGGTATAATAAATTGTTCATTCCTACCTTAACTAGAGACAAATATAATCATTAAGGATGAGCCTTACATAACAATTCCAAATAACCATCACCCAAAAGGTAATAAATGCAAAAGTCATATAAAAGAAAAGGTTGAATAGAGATTGCCAACTTAGAGAAATCAAGATAGGAATTTAATCATTGGATGTGAAAAGTTAAGTCAGCATGTACACCACGAAAGGAACCAGTGTGTTGATAATCTGGCCTCTGTCGCAGTCCTAACTAGTCGAGGCATGCATATACTCTAGGAGCCTCCGATCACAGTCATAGAACTCATCCATCGAGACAAGCAAGGAGTTTTGTACCACAAAACACTACGCTAGTTAGTTTGTTTTTTGAAGATTTGGTTTTTTTTCCTTTGCAATTTTTTTTACATTGATTGAAGTTGGAGAAAATTATGCCACACAATTTTCTCTCCATCTTTCTTCACTCTCTAGAATGCTCTCATCCCTCTTTATTACATTCCACAAGCAACTAGAAAATTTTCAACCCCTTTATACACACTATTTCATCCATATTTTTCTTTTAATGAGGCATATTAAGTGAGTACTTTGAAATCCACATCATGAACATCATATAAGGTTAATCTTATATGATAAAATACATAAAATTTGTCTAAAATAATATATGGACACTTCCTCTAAGTAGGAGGGATATAGAACATAGCTCCCCCTCTCCCCTATTTAGAGGGCTTGACCAAGCGCATTTTCTTTTGGCAAGTAATAAACTTCACTTTCAGCAAGTAATTTGTCAATATATCTGACTTATTGAGGTTAATTTAAATATTCATAACTTTAAATAATTTCTCTTCTATAAGTTTTTGAATCTAGTAGTACTTCGTTTATACATGTTTATTTTAAGAGTCGTAAATAACATTCTTGGCAAGATGGATGGCATTCTAACTGTCAAAGTAGAGTAAGAACTTCTCTTGTTTAAAATCCAACTCCTAAAAAAAAATATCTCATTTATACTAAATCCTTGCCAACTTTAATGATTTTTTTGTACTCTAACTTATTTATTTATAAAATAATACACTTTTGCAACTTCGATTGTCATAATATCACCCGCTTATAAATGTCATCAAATACCCAAAAGTAAATTTGATCAAATCAGTATCCCATGACATATAAACATTAATGTAGCCATTTAACAGAGGTAGTTTAAGACCAAAGCACAGACACATTCTATAAGTACCTTTGAGATCCTTAAGAATCTATTTTATTGCTATCCAGAGCGTGTTTCTAGAATTACTTATGAACCTTCTAACAACCCTGATAGTTATGTCTAGCCTATTTTATATTATAACTTACATCAAACTTCCCACAACGAAAGCATAAAACACCTTCTTCATCTATTTCTTTTCTTTATCACTTATAGGACATTAACTAGAACTCAATTTCATGTGACCTATGTGGAGAACTTACATGTTTAGCCTTGTCTATATTAAGATTTTGCAACACCTTCTTAATGTATCTTTCCTGTGATAATAATAACTTCTTGTTCTTCCTATCATGAAAATCCTACATGTTTAAAAGTTTCTTTGTAAGGCTAAGATCCTTCACTACAAAGGACTTATTCATTGGACTCTTCAACTTGATGATCTTCTTGGTATCATGACCCATAATCAACATGTCGTCAACATATAACAAGAGAATAAGGAATCAGCTTTGACGTTGTTCTTCAATAATACATAATGATCTATGTATGTCTTATGGAATTTATAGTCCAATATAAAAGACTTGATGTTCTTATACTATTGTTGACGTTCTTACTTTAAATCATACAAGTTTTTCTTTAAGTAACACACCAACTTCTCACTTCTCTTGACCTTGAAACCCTCAACTTGCTCTATATAAGTTTTATCCTCTAAATCACCATAGAGGAATGTTGTTTTCACACTATTTACTAGACCATTCAAGGTTTCTTTGGAGGTGTCTTCTTAAGCTTGATATTGTAGGCCTTATAGTATCCATCAAATGACCCTTTATATTCTCCATCAAATGACCCTTTATATTCTCCATCATTAACATCTCTAACCCATTTAATTGTTTGACTTATTTCTCTCTAAACTTTAACCTAAAACTCCTTGGATATTAATAATACCTAGTCTTTAGTTTTTAACACAAAGTTTACAATTTTCTAGAAAAGTCATCAATAAAAGTAGCAAACTATGATGCACTAGAATGTGATTTAGCATTAATAACACAAACATCAGTATGCATAAGATTTAATACATGCAATTCTTCTTAATAGAGGATGAAAAATATGATCCTTGTATTGTTTTCTAACCAAACAATCAATACAAGGTCTTAAAGATTTACCTTGTACATCAGGGAGATATTGTTTCTTAATAAAGACTTGCATCCCTTTTTCATTCATGTGATCAAATCTTTTGTGCCACAACTCACTAAAGGAATTATTAATCAAATTGACATCTCCTCATCATAACTTAGCTTACATCACATACAAGGATTTCTACTTAGTTGCTTAGTCCACTATTGAATTTTTTTATTTAGTTTCCATATTCCCTCACTAAATTTGCTAGAGTCCATTTTCATTGACCACAACTACTGAAATCAAATACAATCTAATGTTGAAAACATGTTTGATATCTATCAACACTACTTGCTGACTAATGGATGAATCTAAGTACGTTGTACTCAAGTCCACAGTCTTGAATAAGCCATCATATCTCCATCCTCGTATTAGCATAATCACCATTAGTGTAGGATGAGAAGTCCTCCCAATGTGAAGTGAGATGATAAACAACAATAACAACAATAACAACACTCAAAAGAAATCTCATTAACACGTAGGATCTAGAGAGATCCAGTATTATGCAGCCTTGTCTCTAGTTAGGAGAGAGGTTGTTTCCAAATGACAATGATATGAGATGCTTAAATCAATCACCTAAGTACAACCATCACAAGTAAGGTTCAAACAACCTTGATCACCAATGAAAAATAATTCTTTACCACTGGTAAAAATTGTTGTCCAATCTTCTAATTGTTGCTTAGATTTTTCACCTTTTTCTTTCTTCTCTTTAGCCAACATATTTTTTCTCTTTCTATAATATTTTTAAATATGACCTAGCTTTCCATAATAGTGGTAGATGATCTTACTTTTTTAGATTTTGATGTCCCTTTGGACTTGTTTCTGTTGTGGGATTTAAACTCTGACTTCTAACCTTGTTAGATTCTTAGGAAATATTAGCCTCTAACTGGTAGGAGGTAGTCATCTATTTTCTTCTAGTCTCTTCATTTAGTAGACTAGCTTTGACAATCTTCATTGTTAACTTGTCCTCTATAGTGGAATTGCTAGGTGACATAATAAGAGCGCCCTAACTTTCCAGTAATAAGCAAAGTAATAGCAAAGCTTGTAACTTATCATCAAGAGGCATTTTCATAGTAGACAATTAACTATTTAAGCTTTGAAAATCATTCAAATGTACTATTATTTTATATTCTAACTGTATTCAGTAATGATGCTTTGATTAATACATTTTTTCTTTTAAATATGATCTTGAATTTTGCCCCTTTTGGTTTAAAATTTTTTGACCACTTTCTAAACTTTTTATATAAAATGGGGTCAGATTAAATCTTTTATATAAATGATATCTTTTATTTTGTTTTTTCACATAGAGTAATTTTTAGAATTAAGATAGATCACTTTGTACACACCTCTCTTGTCTTCAATCTTAACCAACATGTCAAATTACGATAGTTGTAAAACCTGACTATACTACCAATAAATTGTAGAAAAAGATCAGAACATATACAAGCAACAGGTAAAAGTTAGTGGAAGCAACGAATAACTATAATCTTTTTCCATGTTATATTGTCAAATAGACAATTAATACCAACCAAAAATCACAATAGAAATAATTAAAATAAAATCAGTCCACAATTCAAAGGGATGGAAAGATTTATTTGAAAAACTCAATGTGAGATAAAACACCTCAAGACTACTCACAAATGGTACAAAAACTTTTGCTAGTCAACAAAAATTAAGTAGATACAATAAATTGTTCTTCCTTACCTTAATTAGAGACAAATACAATTATCTAAGATAAAACTTTACATAACATTTTTGAACAACCATCATCTAAGGGATGACAAATTCAAAGCTCATATACAAACGAAGGTTAGACAGAGATGCCGAATTAGAGAGATCAAAATAAGAATTTGACCATTGAATGTGAAGAGTTATGTCCTAAGAACATCATACTAAAATTTCATGTTGATCAGAAGTCGTTTGATTATCATTCAAAGTTGGAGAAAATTCTACTACATAATTTTCTAACCTTCTTTCCTTCACTCTCTAGAATGCTCTCTTCCTTCCTTTTCTGTCATACCCACTTATATATTTTCTTGAGTAAAGTAGATGTTTCAAAACCTACACAATATAAATATCACATAGGATTAATCTCACAAGGTAAAATAAATGAAATTAGTCCAAAATAATACATGAACTCTTTCTGTAAAATTCCTCCAAACTAAGATGGATACACAGCACAATTTACATTGGCAGCAAACGAATATATGAGCTACCTCATTACTAACTAACATCCGTATGATAGGCTATTCTCAAGTTGAACTTTTAGTTCACTACCCTTTTGAGTCTTCTTTTCTAATTTTAAAACTCGTCGCCTTAACTATCTAACAGTTTTCTATCGATATGTAGAAGCATGGTCCAGTGACTGAAGATGAAAGTTATCTTATGTAGATATGATAAGGAAAAGGAAATGCTTGCATCACCATCCCAGCGTCTATGTATGTCCCAATAAATTAAGGAAAAGGGCTGAAACTTATCATCTAATCTAAGCTGGACTTAACTTTCTCCTATCTAAACAAGGGCGATGAAGAATCCTCCATCACCACTTCTAGCAATTTTCTGCTAACATTCTAACAGAAACATAGTTAATGACAATAGATACTGTAATAAAAGCTTACACAACAACTTCCTTAGGTTAGAAAACCAAACAACATTATTTACAATTGAAGTCCCAAGACTTATTTAAAGAGTTCGAGCAATGACGAAGATGAAAGATCCACCACCAGTTGGAAGTTTCTTAGGAAAAGCAACAGAAACAGCAGCTGGCTTAGTAGGTAGTTTTGGACTCTTAGTTCTATAGTAACTTGTACGAACGGCAACGAAGACACGAACTTGTCATATTAAAAGTCGGGCTGGGGGTGAACTTTTATGTAGGTTAAGGGATTCTCCACATCCCGCAGACCAGCATGGTTGACGAATTCCATGGGTGAATGATACATGCCATGGCAAAGGCAAATTATGCACACCTGATTTTGAGTGTATTTGTACAGAAACCCCGAAACCTTCCTTCCATTTGGAGCAGGTCCATGCACGACCACGGTTGGCATCAACTTCATCATCTCCATGCCACTGCCTTCAAAGCCATTGTTTGAGAGCTTGAGTTTCTTGGCAGCTGGTTCTTCAGGTAAGATTTCCGAGAGAGCAACTGGTTTTCCATTGTCACTAGTTTCAGCAGCAACAACCGATTTTCCATTTTCACTAGTTTCAGCAGCAACAACCGATTTTCCATTTTCACTAGTTTCAGCAGAAACAACCGATTTTCCATTTCCACTAGTTTCAGCAGCAACAACTGATTTTCCATTTCCACTTGCCACTGCAGCAGCAACTGATTTTCCATTTCCACTTATCACTGCAGTGACAACCAACTTCCTGTTTCCACTAGTGTTTTCAGCGACAACTGACTTTCTATTTCCACTGGTCAATGGAGCAACAAGTTTACCGTTTCCAATAGTCTCTAGAGCAATCTTGTTTTCTTCCTTGATAGGCTTTGGCAATGGCTTTGAACTCTTAGCTCCCTTCTTTGCAATATTAGCACCCTTCTCATCAGGGCAAGAAATTCTCAAACCTGCATAGAAATACAAAGCAATTTGAAAGACCAAATTAATCTTGAAAAAAAAGGAATCTGACTAGAGGAGAGGAAAGAAAAAAGGGTAAGCACGGGGTTAGACAACATCTGGAATTTCAGTAACCAAATCTTCTAATTCATGCTTTGTACTATATGAGTTGTGCTGATGCTCAGAAAAATCTGCACATATAATTATGATCAAATAACATATCTAGCTTATTACTATAGGGCTACCATTATTTTTGAAGTAAATTAATACGAAGCCAAAAAAGTTTGTTGAAATTCGAAAGAGGGAGAGAAGACTCTAATCAATTCCTTGTCTGTGAGTCAAACCCTAATAAGTAGCAATAACTAAATGTACAAAGTGTATGAACCTTAAGTCAACCTTTTCTGAGCTGACATTATGATCATATCCTACCTTTATTTTCCCGACATGTTTATTACACTACGAGTACTTCAACAATAACAAAAACATTTACGGATGAAAAACAGACGTACAAGCGGTTATACTGTAACTCTTGAGTTACCTTGAATCTTAATCACAATTGCATGATTACTTGAGATTTTTAAGCTTTAATCCAGTTAAGCCATGTGAATTTTCTATAAAACGTGAGCAAGAGGTCATGTAGAAGGGGAATACTTCTAAACAAAGATCTTTATTTGTCATTAATATCTATGTAAGACAGATGAAAAGAAAATGCAGGAATGAAAGATAGTGGAGGTGAAAAGGGAGACAAGATCCTCTGTTCAATATTACCCTGTCTTATTCTGTCTCATGAAATCTCAGTCATTTATTTTGCGAGACCCGCGTGGGGTCCATGCAGGACTTACACGGGACCCACATAAATAAATGGTTAAGATTCATTTGACACAACAAGACACTATAATATTGGACAGGAGATCTGAACTCGTGAAAAGGTAGGCTAGGCAAAACAGAAACGTTAACTCAAAATGTTGGCTGCAAGAGAAAGCCTACAAAGTGCATAAAATGCTTTGAAAATGTAGATAAAACAGACATATATTCATTACCTGCAATTTAATTCAAACGTGTACTCAATTGCAAAAAGAGTTTAAAATTGATAATCTACAAGATAAATTAAAAAGAACATATACTAAAGTATTAAAAAATTTCTTCTTAAATTTAGATTATTTTTATTTTTTATCATTATTAGTATCGACGACTAGCCAATATTCTTTTTCCTTTTTTGTGGGTATGCTATTAGATTAAGATCTATTGCTAGTTAAAATTTAGTTATTTTATTTGCCGATACACCCGATTAAATTCAAATTCGTTATTAAATTTGTCTCTTCGCTAATAAATTCAAGATCCTATGAGATTAATTTATAGATTTTGGTGGGAGATAAAGTCTCCTATGCTTGTGGAACTCAATTAAATTCCCTTAGCATAGCCTGTTTTCTTCATGTAATTGTTTCTCATTCACGAACTAAATTATTTTAAGAAACCATAGAACTAGATTAATTTGTCTATCATTTCTTTAGTAAATTAATCATGACTATACTTTCTTACAAAATCCTTAATTAGTTTTTAACGGTACTTAAACTGCCAAATGTTCAAATCTAATATTAATATAATACCACTAAGAGGTAAAATATTCATTACAGTAAAGAATATACAATAATTTCCTACGAGAAAACAACAAATGCACCTATTTCTATAATAGAAAAGGAAGGTTGCTAACATATATGTCAAATGTTTCCAAACCTAAAGAGTTCGATTAATGATAGTATCCACAAAAGCACGGCTTTAAGCATGCAAGTAAATAATCAAAGGCATACAGATTTACTAGAATGAACATCACATACATAGAGAATAGAAAGGAAAAATACCCTTAAACTTTCTATTTGCTGCATAGAAGTTCCTTCTGGTGATCCTCAGAATAGCTCGATAGAAGGCCTGTGATTTGGAAACTGATGCTAGAGCCCACTGTGGACATTTGCCTGGCCTTGATTGCAGTGCGGCCAGCCTATTATTAGCTGATGACCATGGCCTTGGCGGCCTTCCAGCCCGAGCATTGACAGCAGTTGCTGACGAAGAGGTCCGCCTCCTTGGCAATGAAAATGGTGCATTGGCCGCAGCTGGCTCTGTGTTTCCTACTGGTGGTGTCTTCTTTTGCCCGGTGACTGGTGCCACGGCCACTGGTGGTGACGAAGGAGGAGCCATTGATGAAGATAATGAGTTCAGTACAACTGGTGCCATATTTCCCAGAAGGTGGAGTTTGTCTTCTCCACGTGGTGAAGAAGAACACGAACGCAGCCTGTTCCTCCTCCGAGAGCCACTGGTGGCCTTCTTCATGAGAAACTTCTTTGTAGCCTCAATTCTTCTTCTGGTCATGGCCGATAATAAGGCCCTCCTTTCTTCAGGCTCTGCTGCAGGCAATGAAGAAAATCTTAGCAAAGAAAGGAAGGGATGTATCCGAACCATGATGATGGACAAAGACAGTCTTACCTCTTGAGGTTTTCGACGTTACAGGTGTGCGACTCACGGAAGACGAACTCCTGGTAAGAGGAGTGGTTTGAGTGGAGTTGTTATATGCGGCGTAAATGCCACCCAGAGAGAGAACGAGGTTGATGTCATCAGCTGGTTGGCCATGTTGGTCCTTCTTTTCAGAAGAAGAAGAAGAAGAAGAAGAAGAAGAAAAAGAAGCTGATGATCCTAGTCCAAGCTGCAATGTGACATTGGAGTTGTCGTTGTTCTCTTGCATGTCGGGGAATCCAACCGGATTAACCATCTGTTTCTTGCCACCTCCAGCCACGTCTTCTGATAAACAAAGAGATCAAGAAGACAAAGTATTATACGACCAGGAAATTAATGTCATTGAATCGAAACAAAGAACGGTGCAATTGTTAGCAACATGCAACAAAACCATATACATAGATCCAAACAAAATACATGAAAAGGAAACACTAGATCAAACAAGTTGAAAGAAGCGCAAAAAAAAAGAAAAGGAGAGGGGAAGCTGGAACAACGTAGAAAAAAAAGAGCGAGGAGACCGACCCAGAAAGGATTTGAAGATAGCAAAGAGAAGAAGAGAGTAATGGAAGTGAGTGAAAAGACTGAGGGAGTGGGGTGCGTTATCTAGATATAGGAGTGCAGCTGAAAAAGCCACGTGGAAAACAGTCTGGCTAGCAAGCAGATGCGAAGTCGATAGCTAGTCAATTTCAGTTTCACTTCCTTTCGCTGGCACTAACACAAACACATGATACACTCTCTACAAGTCATCTTCAATTCTTTTTTATTTGTCTCCATTTTTTTTTTCTCTTTTTAACCTATTTAGGGAAAGCAAATCTTTTCTTTGATAGCCAAACAAGTATATTATTAAGTTATATATAAGAGATACAGTTTTATCATTACTTACTTACATGACAAAATTTAAGGTGTTTAGCTTGTTATGGTGGGGTAAAATAGGAGCATTACGTTGACATACGGGTTTTGGCTGCCATTGAGTCGTTGGCTGCTTTAGCAAAAGCATTGTCTTTAGGGTGGGGTCCTGAAGGACACCTGTAAGAAGCAGAAGGAAATGAGACTCGGATTCTCTGATGAGGTTATGGAGGGGATGCTTTGGTATCTGGGGTTACGGTGAGGGAGATGAGATCTTATATTTAATATTATTTTGTCTTATTCTATCTTATAAAATATTAATTATTTATTTTGCGAGATTCATGAGGAATTTATATAAATAAATGGTTGAGATTTATTAAATAGAATAAGATAAAATAATATTAAACAGAAGATTTGATCTCGAACAAACCAGCGAGCGAGTCACATAAAAAGTACTTCTTCTAATAAAAAAACAAAACCTGAATTGGATTAGCTATAATTAAAAATTCAGTGCCCTTTTTCTTTAGTGAGTTTCTACTTACACCGCGAAGTGTGAGATTCGTTTTTAGAAGGAGCATCTTCATTCAGTTGCTACTTTGTTGCGGCGACGAATTGCAGATGTTGGGCAAATAAGATAAGATTTTTGACGGTGGGGTTGGAGAAGTCAAAGTATGGGGCCCACTCAAACACGGAATCCCACGAGCACAGCTTTTATATATGTAGCTGACACGGCGAGCAGACAGATGCGCCACGTCAAAGCCTGGGGATTTTGAGGGGTTCTTACGCGTCAAACTCTGACTACAACCCCTTTGCAAGGCATGATCGCCCCTCCACCTGTCGGAATATCCTTAAGACCCCATCCCTCTCTGGTCTCTACTCTTCACCCCCAGGCCACTACAACTCAATTTGTCACGTGGGAATTTAGGGTTCTTAATCGTAAGCAGCAAGCAAAGACCCACACTTATTCAAGTGCTAGAGGAATGTCAACTCAGTTGCTGCAATTCGTTACTTCTCCAATTTGTTTCTTATGAAATAAAATAGTAGATTAACCTCATACGCAGGTGAATTGATAAGAAATTCTTCTTATTTAAGTGAGGTCACGGGTTTAAACCGTCCTCATATATACAACCATTTAAAATTTGAAATCAGAACTTTACCTTTTATAATGGATCTATCTGATTTGAGCGGGATTAATCTGAAAGTTAATGACTTAAAAATATCTTCTTATAATTGAGACCCTCTTAAGACGTCTCGTGAAAAAAAAAGAGTAGATTTTGGTAGATAACAAATCTACTGACCGCACGGGAACTTATCAAGTAATAGTACATCAAATGGATACGGAAACTTTATTAAAACCAATAATTACCTTTAATTCAAGGTAAACTTACAATCTATCTATATATATAACAGAGCGAAAATTTAATTCACCATATCTAAATTAAATTATGGTAAAATTAGTTACTTTTAATATATATTAATTTTAATATAACAAATATATATTCATAAAATAAAAACTAATTAACAAACATTATATGTACTAATTATTCTACGCATATATATATATATATATGCATTATAAAAAGTTAAATTTAATTTTAAAAGGTAAAAAATATTAAAATTTTTTATTATAATAATTAAAACATAATATAAAAAACTCACTTCTATTATAAAAAAAAGTGTAATTAACTTCAAATATTATTTGTTACGTTATTATAACTATTTTATTATAAAAGTGTACTGCACCTTTTTTTTTAAGTTAGGTCTTTAAAATTTTTAATATAATATTTTTCAGATTTTTGTATATTACTCAAGATTATATATAACAATTAATAATTATACATATATTTTTTATAGTGACTCGTGAATTTCTGTTCTTACCTTTATAAATATGATTTGATTCTCTATTATTGAAAAAGTTTTATGGTTTTTAAATTATTTTATAATATTTTTATAGTGTATTTATTAGTATATGATTATTGATAGTTTTATAGTTTTAATGACATATTTTTAAAATATAATTAATAATGATTCAAGTTCTTATAATTTTTAATATGTATTTATAAAATTATAATATTTATTAAAATAATATGTACTAATTATTCTGCATATATATGTGTTATAAGTAGGTAAACTTAATTTTCAAATTAAAAAATATTAGAATTTTATTATAATAATTAAAACATAATATAAAGGTTAAAATACTAACTTCTATTTATAAAGTGTGTAATTGACTTCAAATATTATTCTTACATTATTATAGCTATTTTATATTATAAAAGTGTATTGCATTTTTTTGAAGTTAGGTCTTTTAAAATTTTCATATAATATTTTTCAATTTTTATATTTCTCGAGATTATATATAACAATTAATAATATACATTTTTATAGTGATTCATGAATTTCTTTTCTTACCTTTATAAATATCATTTGATTCTCTATTATTGAAAACTTTTCTATGCTTTTATATAAGTTTAAATTATTTTTATATTATTTTTATAGTGTATTTATTCGTATATGATTATTGGTAGTTATACAGTCTTAATTAAATATTTTTAAAATATTATTTAATACTGATTAAAGTTTTTATAATTTTTAGGACGGTGCTAACTTAAAATATAGGTCAAAAGATAAGACCTTCTAATTTTTACATCTATAAATTTATCTAAAATTAAAATTTATATTCAATTTAATACTAAATTAAGAATTATTATCAAAATAATTTGCATTCATAATAAAATAAATTTATTTTAAATTTGATTTCATTTCAAGTTTAATTTTTTCAAAGTATAATTATTTAATATAAAATTAATATATTTCTTATTCATTATAAAACCATAAAGTATACTAAAAATGTTTTAAAATATTAATAATTTAATAATTTAATAATTTAATATATCTCCTTTATAGTAATTGATGGTAGTTCTTATTTAGAACCGTTAATAAATTTAATAACTGATCAAATTGAGTCGAACCTAACCTAAGTCTGCTTGAATCCGATTCAAAATTTAATCAAACCTAACTCACATCATTCAAGTCTAATCCTAATCAAGTTTTGGGTAATTAAAAGTTTTCTTGAAGATTTAATCTCCAATTCCTAACTCATCGATATTGATCCAATAACCCATCTCCTTTGTTGCCATTGTCCTTCTCCATTACGAAATTTAGAATCCAATTTCAAATATGGTTCTTATATTCATAAAATCAAAACTCAACAATTCCGATTGAAAAGATAGAGGGAAATAGGTTATCTCTATCTCTCGATGGATTTAGTTCTATTCATGAAATAAACACGAAGACATAGATAGAGATTCATACTTCCAATATTGAAGTTTGAAAGGAAGAAAGGAAGATTGATCAAATTAAACATAAAATAAAAATGAAGATAAAAAATAGTGATTTGTAACTTAAATATTGAAATTTGAGAGATAGAAAGGGGGATTAATCCAACTAGGGAAGAAACCGGTTGAAACTTAAGATGAAAAAAATAAGAAAATAAGAGGAGAACTAGAATTAAACTTGTCTTTATATATATGTCAAATTTTAGGGCATGTCAAATCATAAAGTTAAATTCTAATCTAAAACTTAAAAAATTTTAAAAAATGAACTAAATTTAAAATTTCATCAAATTGAATTAAAACCTTTTTTTTGTCATTTCTAACTATTACTCTCTTTCTCAAATATCTCGTTTAGATAATTTTCCATGTGTAACTAATACATTAGTTTTGATGGTCGATTTTATTTCAAAGTCTAGATATGTTTTGCTTCTCCTCTAGACTAGCTTTTTTTTTGTGAGTTGCTTTTATTCTTTGAAATATATTAGTTTCCTATATTATACCTTGTCTAGTGATAATTTCTTATAATCACGGTTTTTATTAGGATTGTGTCCATATTTAGGAGGTGTATATATTCTCTTTCCTATGTTTTAGGGGTAAATATTTGCAATATATTTCTGTTGGAGTAGTTTCCTTTACGATTTGATTGCTTAAAGTTTGATTGTAAACGATGTATATAAGTGATTATAGTTAATAAGAATATACAAGCTTTTACCCACCAAAATTCTTCATGTTGTTAGAGTTAAGTTTCTTCATGTTGTTAGAGCCTATAACTTAACTTTGAGAATCCTCGGTTGCTGTTATGGTAGGCGACATGTCACAACCTAGTATCACATCGGGCACGTGACAACTGCCGCTTACCCAGACTAAGGATACTCAAGGTATCTTTAACCCGACTATGCAAGGCTAACTGAATATCCTTTGAAAACATTTGGACATCATACTGACTGTATTTTAAAAATCCTAAAACTCAATTAAAATACATGTAAATTAGTTTTAAACGCATTCTATATTTATATTAAAACTCTACCGCAACTTCTGGATTTTTAAGTCCACTCAAGAGCAATCTCAACAACATTACAAAAGGTTTATACATAAGGTCATTTACAAACCATAAGACAGTCAAAAGTTAATTTACAAAATCAGAAAGCATATCAACATAACCAACTTAATTAAAAAATAGTTCATGAGCCACTATACAACAAAAGTACAAACAGAGACTACCCACGTGCAGTAATGCTCCGAAAATATCAAAAGACCGCACGATACACTTAGAGTCTCAAGTTTACCAAATTAACTTGCATGGTTGGAAAGAGGAGGGGGTGAGTACACTATATACTCAGTGAGCAGGAAAAACATATATCGTCAATAGAACTTGATACACACCAAGACAGTGTAAATAACCTATGAAACAAACATATATGACATAGAAACACATAGGCCTAGCCTATGACTCAACATATACTAGTTAAGAATCACATAAGCCTAATCTATTAATCACTCATTCAGTGAACATAGGTTCTAGTTCCATTACATAAAAGCAGAAAAACATCACATGTATAAATCAAATCTCGTCAGAAAACAAATCTCAGAATAAGCCAAAACAATCATATGTGTTGCCTCTAGTTGGCCAAACTAGTGTGCACACCTACTGCTTTTCAGTGTTGACTCGACTTTCATCCGTGGTGAGTCTGGACTATAGTCGACAAGAGTGTCATAACCCTAGGTGATGACCTTGTCGATGTCTAGATCTTAGGAGTGGAATCACTCACAAGTCTTATAGAAAGGGGTCGATACAAGAACTCGACTTTTATATACTAGCGTCAAGGGTACGAGGTCGCTTAATCTATTGTGCCTAGCACACGATTAGCCAATCGTTGCCTCACCAATCATAAAAATCATATACAAATATTAAGTACTAAAATCAAGTAAGGCACTATGCCTTTATTTATCAGTCCAGTCGATAAAATAAAACCTTACCATGACTCTAAGCCACAAGAGAACAAATACACGTAGCATACATGACTCGATTATGTATATGTAAATTTCAAAACATTATTTCATGCAATAAAAGTCATCTTTTGCACTCCAAATGCAAAGTTGTTCCAAAATGAAGTTTCAGAAAATAAAATATTGTCCTTTGTATTTCAAGTGCAGATTTGTTGAAAACAATATGGTTTCTCAAAATATGTAATAAAAACATCAGTTTCAAAATAATGTCATTTATTAAATTCACATGTATACTAGCATCTATTTGAGATTTAATTCTAATATGCATTACCTAGATTCAAAATTCATATACAAATCATTATACATGTCTTAGGATGTTCTAATCTCATTTGAGAGATATGGTTTTCCTAACTCATCTCAAAAGACGGTATACACTCCCTTGGCTTCAATGATCCTTGGTACGAGTTCTTTGATCCACAGCTCCCGAGCCTTTATACATACAAATATACAACATATTTACTACTCAAACATATATCTCATATTCATACACCACCACAACCAAATTCTTCCCTAATCAATCACCACAAATGTTATTCTAACATATGTCAATAGGTCAATAGTTCACTTACTAATTCAGCTCAACGTCTCCTTAACCATCAAGCTAACATAACTTTATGTGCAATGTTTACATCTTTTTCTTCCTGTAGTTCCTTTATGAACAAGCTGTCTTCTTTTAATCATAACTCTCTCTACAAAAATCCAAATGCTATGAGTCTTATGCCCCCCGAAACTAGACTTCCATTAGTATTAATATCCAAAAAATTACACAAACAGATTATCCCTTTAAAATATAATCTCCATCCAAATTCAGTCATGTTTCTAGTAAGAAACCAATATTCAAACAACAATAAATCATTATCAATACATCTTCTAACAAAACAATTTCATAGAAACATTAATAAGACATAAATAATCATTTTTCATGTTTTATACTTTCACTAATTCAGACTCTAAGGTCTCAAACATTAAGAAATAATACAAGGTTCCTACACAGGGGTCTATCATAGGTAGTATTAGGAAAACAAGAATAACTCAAACTCTAGTCACTATTTTGTCAAGACACTTTCACAGAAGTCAAGTTAAGACCTATATATACAACTTTGATTCTTTGAGTTTCTTCAAATTCGTGCTCTAAGAATATGAAAGACAGATAGAAATAGAAAGATGAAATTGAAACCAGAATTTCAACTTACTTTGATAACTTCTTTCTTTCTCCTCTTATCTTCCCCTTTTTCTCTCCCCCTCTTCTCATTTTCATTTTTCTCCCTCTTCTAACCTTATAGCAGACCTTCACTCTAACTTCTATTACCTTTTCATCCATTTTCTCTGGAAAATTCAAGAAGATCAAACTAATCTATGTGTTACCATTCCATTGGTCCATGTGTCACCATTCTATTGGTATATGTTTTATGCTTCTATTAGTCCAAATGTTAATATTATATTGATCCATGTGTCACTTACTTTAGGCTCCACATGTCACTCATTTTAAGCCTCCATATGCCACTACTTGTAAGGCTACACATGTCACCAATTATAAGGCTACACATGTCACCAATTGTAAGGCTATATATGTCACCATTTGTAAAGCTACACATGTCACCATTCTATTGCTCCATATGTCACAAGTCTAAAGTGCCATTTTTCACAAACTTAAAGGGCTACTTGTTGTATTTATACTCAAGCCACTTGTCATTCATTTAACTGAGCCATTTGTCACTTATTTCTAATGTCACGTGTCACCATTTTATAGGCCTAATCAACCTAAATTCTCATGTATCAATTTGTCTTGTGCTTTAACATTTTTCTTAGACTAGATGCACATATCACCTCATCAATTACTCAATTGTAAAAATAAATTCCTAATTTACCAATTATAATCCATCAATTCATGTTATTGGTAAATCAAAATGCAAAACATTGGGAATGCACATTCATATCACATTCATTTTTGTTCCATACCCCAAAATATGTCAATTAAGTGCATATACTATCTTGCAATATTTTCTAAATCATGATTCATATGTTTATATGAATATTATGCATATGAATGAAATGCACCTCGTAAATTCTTAAATGAAATAAGTCATGTGACTCAATCTAACAGTTTAATCTCTTAACAATTTTAGGATGTAGGATATTATATGACAAGAAAGATGGTGGAACTAGAGGTGGTTCGTAATCAAAGAATCAGATCTCTCCTTATGATTTGTATTCAAGTGACAACCCAGGAAATCTCATCACTTAAGTGCAACTAACAGGTTTGAATTATGAATAATGGGCATGTGCGGTTCGAGGATCTCTAAGTGCAAGAAGAAAGTTTGAATTCGTTAATGGAACGATCAAACAACCCACCAAAGATGATTATGAAATGAATACTAGTGGACAACCAATTCCATGATTATGCCATAGATTTTCAATGCAATTGAATCGAACATTCGATTAACCATAACTTACATGGATAATGCGAAAAAGTTGTGGGAAGATATCAACTAGAGGTTTTTTTTATCACAAATAGGCCTCGTATCTAACAACTAAAATCAAATTTGGCAAATTGCAAACACTTAGGAAGTTGTGGGATGAATTAAATGATTATGATCAAATACAACTAAGCACTTGCAATGGTTGTAAGTGCAGGATTTCGGGAGCGTTGGACAAGAAGAGGGAAGAGGATAACGTCCACCAATTCTTGATGGGCCTCGATGATCCGCAATTTAGAACTATTCGATCTAATATTCTGAGTTTGATCCCTACCAAGCCTTAATAAGGCATACTAGATGGTGGTGCAAGAGGAAAGAGTTGGAACAGTTATTAGGCAAGGAGGACTGAGGTGATGCAATCAGTTTGTTGTAAAGGCTAGTCGAATGAAAAAGGGGGAGAAGAAATTTCAAGCCACTTCGCAGGCTACCTGCTCGCATTGCAAATGACTTGGGCATGATTTTAACTCCTATTTCTAACTGGTCAGTTACCCAGATTGGTGGGGTGATAGACCACGAACTGAAGATCTAGGTTTCAGGATATAGTAGTTATCAATTAGCACGGGTAAGTTTGATGGGGCTATAGGGAACACATATAGTGGCATGATGGCTAAAGGTGAATACACATCTCTACCAGGTATGAGTCTAGAATAGTGGAACACTCTCTTGAACATGATCAGTACACAAAAGACCAGAACTGGAGAGCGATTAAGTAGTAAGAACTCAGTTTTCCCGTAGATCATCGATATAAGTACCTCACACAATATAGTAGGCACTCTTTTGCGCTTAGTAGAATTAAAAGACTTTGATCCCTGCCTTGTTGGTTTGCCTAATGGTATTGAGACTTATGTGACGAAAAAAGGAACATTCACCCTTGGGAACAAACTCACACTCAATCACGTTCTGTTTGTTCCCAAATTGAAATGCAACTTGATTTCAATTTCACAATTATTACATGACAATGATTACATTGTCCAATTTACTAACAAATTGTGTGTAATACAGGATCAAGTTTTGAGAAAGCTTACTGAAGCAGGTGAACAAATTGAGAGGTTTATCTTCTCTTTAGGGAGATACCAATTCGTGCATGCAAAGTAAGTGGCATTGGCTCTTATGTGTTATGGCATAGAAGATTGGGACATCAGGCCTCTAAAGTAGTTAGTATGCTTTATGATATGAGTAGTAAAGATGAAGTTAGTGGACTAGAGTCTTGTGATGATTGTTTTAAGGCTAAGCAAACAATAGAGATATTTATGTTGAGTGAAAATAATGCAAAGAATTGTTTTGATTTAATCCATTGTGACTTGTGGGGACCATATAGAATACTTGCTTCTTATGATGCTATTTATTTCCTGACTATAGTAGATGATTATTCGCGTAAATTGTAATTATATTTTTTTGAATTCCTAAATTATAAATTATAGGACAACCATTTATAATAAAGTGTAGGATGGAATTGCCTATAAATTATACAAAATATTTATATAATATAAATGATATAAAATATTTTTAATATATATTTATTAAAAACATATAGCTATGATAAGGTCATTATAATTATTCCTTAAAAACAAGTGAATTTAATTTCAATTTTATAATTTTATTATAACAACTAATTGTAATGTAAATGTAAAAAAGTTAATATCTAAGTACAATTGATTTCAAATATTGTTTTTTGTGTTTAAAATTTATTATAATTATTTTTAATATGATTTTTTAAAATGCATATATTAAGTTTATAATATAATATTTTCAAACTTTTAATTTTTTTTAATAAATTATGTATGGAACTCTTAATTGATGGTGTTATCGTAAATTATATACTTTAAATAATAATTATACATGTAACTTTTAGTTATTGCTGATTTTTTTACTTCTATAAATATTATTGTCTTTTCATGTTATATCTATTGTTAAATAATAATTTTAAAATTTTATATTTGTATTACACATATTAAAAGAAATTAATATCATGTTTACTCTTAACACATTTAAACTTTTTTATTTTTTATTTCAGATTTACACAATACATACATTATGCATACATATATTTATATAAATCTTAAAGTAAATTAATCACTTTATTAATCCTAATGTATCAATTTCAAAAGAATATAAAAGTAATTGAGTTATTAAAACATATACGTATAGTATATTATATTGAAAATAGCTATTATTTATTAAAACTAGAATACATTTTATAAATACTTTTGATATGTTTTTATTATTTTTATTAAAATTTAATATAATTATTTTATATTATTAAAAAGTGAATTTGTAAGATCTTATTGAGTTGTACGAGTTGACTCTTCAACTCGTAAAAGTTCCAACTCAAGGCACTCATATGGTAGTTAGTGTTTTGTTAGTACTGTGCAAAAGTTATGAGGCTGTTGTTATCGACTTGTCTCTTATTCGAGCATATCTATCTCTACTACACATACCCACTCTTATACAAACATTTTAATAAATTAAATATATTTTAATAAAGAAAATTTATTTAAAAATTCTATATGTCACATTCTATACTTTAGAAATTTACTAAGACGTAAGGACTCCAACAAAAGTTAAATTAATTTATAATTAAAAATAAAATTATAAGCAATAAAAAAGATTAAAATTAAGTTATTAATTTAATTAATTGAAGTTACATTGACACTAATATGTTAAAAAAATGCAAAGTTGAATTAATTAATTTGAATTTAATAATAACCTTCCATTGAAATATGTGATTATATAAATAATTAATTAATTAGGAATTTTAATTCAATTGATTATGAATTTGCAGGAAAATTAAGTAAGAATTTCAATTCAATTAATTATGAATTTTAATTTTACTTAAATAATTTATTAATTACTACAAGAGAGAATTGATAAAACCAAATTCATTAACTATAACAATCTTTACTGTACATGAATGATTATCCAAATCATTTTAAAAGAAATGATAAAATTTACAAACTTAAGATAATATCATGCCAGACAGAGGAAGCTTGGACACTGGATACTAGAGACTGGAGATTGGAGACTAAGAAGGCATCTAATTGTACTTGTTGCTAGGATCGTTAACAGTTTGATTAAATCATCTATATATACAAACATTTTATTTAGTAATATAATATTAAAATTAAAATAATATTTAGTAATGTAATATTAAAATTAAAAGAAAATTAAATATATCTTCATCTTCATATATTTGATCAAAATAACGCGTAATTGGTTGATTAATTTCACTAGTCATTTTCCCATTAATACCTATGGCAGTAGGAAAATTAAAAACACAATATTAGATAAGATAATATAAAATAGATAAAATTAATATATTAAAAAGAAAAGAATTTACCATCAATATCTTTATTATTTAACCAACTGAGTACACATTAGGGCTTTTATAATGCGAGGATGAAGTCGAGTATGATGAGAAGTAAAACTCGACCACTGGTACTAAATTTAGACTTTGAAACAATGGTGGATGATGGAATAACTAACAAGCCTCGTGCGATGACTTGCAAGATCGGATAAGTATTTCCCCACTTCTTCCACCATAACAATATACTAAAGTGCTCACCTTCAATTTTAGGCACACAATCTTCGAAAAAATATTTATGTAACTTCATCATATTATAAGAAGTCTCAGTCCTTTTCTCTTTTAAAAAATGTGAAAGAGAATATGTCAATAATGGGTGAAGATGAGGTTGAACTTGAAACTGAACTCAGAGTTGAACTTGAAATTGAACTCAGAGTTGAACTGCCTGCACTACTTGTCGGGCTCGGGCCCCGGAACCCGATTCCCGGAGAGGCCCCTCGGGCTGCGCCCCAACGGGCTGCCCACAGCGTCGGACCCGATCCCAACATTCACACAACATTCGATTCACACATGTTATTCATACACAAAATCATTCTTACGATGGTTTGAGTTAAACACCCCAAAATCCGGGGCTACATGCCATAACAATCCAAAATGAAATTTAACAATTATACTCGGTCATGCATAATACAAATAAGTCAAAATCCAAAACATATGAAATATGCTCCATGCTGTCATGCTCAGCGGGCCAACTA
>JAOTIZ010000006.1:28113391-28137944 GCA_027123425.1 Erythroxylum panamense | reverse complement strand
CAATCTTTGGAATTATTATTTTTGACCGGTTTCCAAGGATCGATCATAAGATCGAATCGACAAAGCCGCGATCAACATCATTGAAGATCTCCCCTTAATCTCTATCCATTGATGATGAATTATCTAAACCCAAAGCTTTTCATAGCACACTGGTCTTGTCCAATGCTTACCCATATCAAGTACATTAGTCATAGTATGTCTATTTGAGCACACATTAAGTCCTTAGAGCACTCACATGTTTTCTTTATACATGTGATCCACTAACCTTCAACTCAAGGTCCATCTCAAGCTATCTTTTGGTCTCATATTTGAATCTTGCATCTCGTCAAAGATTTTCGCCAATATGAACCAATGCATGTCAATTCATTAACAATTTATGGTTTCCTTGCCTACTTGTAAGTCTTTGCCTTGTTTTGTCACCCCAAGTGTCAAACAATTAGCTAAGGCTTTCCAATGCTCACATGACTCTACAATTAGGAATTAAGGTTCTAATAACATTCTTTTAAATTTCTCCACCGTTTGTTGATACTCCTTAAGTAAACACAAGTTTACACGAACTCCACCATTGCAACAAATAACTGAGAAAATGTCTATGATTAAACTAGACTATTCATTTCAAAATTTGATCAAATTCTTTATAATAATCGTGGGAATTAGTAAAATCCATCATAAAATTATATTGATCCGTGTTTGGACTAGAAAAGCACATCATAATTCCCCAAAGTCATACCTACCATGTTTTCTACCTAGATACGAATAACTGTTTTGCACCTGCCGATATCAGCCAAAAAATAGTATTTAAACTGTTGATTCTATATCAGCTGGTACCTTAAATACAGGTATTTACTAGGGTGAATTATGTAATTTAAAATTATATGGAAACATGTAATTTAAAATTTTATGAAACAAATTGAAAAAAAATAAACCAACCTACCTAACCCTAGTGCATTGTCCTCCTCTAGTTTCAGCTCATTTCTCCACCTTGCCTCACTCAGTTACTCTCTCCCTCATCCTATTTTCTCTAACTACTCTCCAATGTCAACAACTATATCTATGACAACTCCTCCAAGTCCTTGGCAGTTAGAACTTACTATCCTCACCTCATCGGACTCATACACATTGCTACACCAGCTTGGCCCTCAGCACCTGCACCACTGCATCAACTCTACTGCTACATCATTGGCCACCAGCTCTTCACCGTTAGAAGCAAGCTCTTTCCTGCATTCCAATCTCTCCCTGCAACCCACTAAATCTACCAAAAAGCTATATTCCATAATCTCCTATATCTGATAAACCCGTGATTCCTAAACCTTGGGTTGTTATTTGTTTGATTTTTGTGTGTTTTTAAGTTGTTTCTATTGCAACTTATGAGTAAGTTGTGAATTTATGAATGGTTTATGAAATATAAATGGTGCTTGGATATACGCGATTAAAGATTCCTTGTTAGGTTTGTTTTGCAAGGGTAATTTACGAGAAAATTAAGCCAAAATTATGAAATAGAATGTGTTGTTGAATTTATATTTATTGATAAAATTAAGCAAAAATTATCGAAAATTTATGAAATAAAATGTGTTGTTGAATTTTTATATATTTGTACTTTATAGACTTTGTGAATTCGTGAAGACATAAAGTTTTATTTATTTAATTTTTCATATTAGTTATAATAATCATAAAAAGGAGGCAATTACTTTATTAAATTTTTAATTAATGTATGTGAAACATACAATTTACTAATTATTATTTGTATATAAAATGTATTTACTATAAGGTTAAGCATTTCAAAATAAGATTTAATATATAATTAAATCATTTAATATATGTAATTGAGTTAAAAATAAAATGTTTGAATTTTTATATTGTTCATTGTTATCATTAGAAAATAACATTACAAATACTAAGAATTAAACTTTGAAAAGGAATATTTCCAACATGATAACAAAGCTACAAATCCACATTCATTATTCTATTTCATGCGCAGTTAAGTACCTAGTAGAAAATAATCCATAAGAATTTATTTTTTCATTTCGTATGCCTTTAAAATGGCCTCTAAGGTATGCCTTGATTTATGAAAATATACTGATTACTCATCATAATGCGAAATTATAAGTGTTTAAGTAATAAATTTTCTTTTCATTTTATATAATAGTCATTTTTATAATATAGATCATCACAAAGAAAGATGTAAGAGTCTATTTAAACATGCTTATAGTTAACTATTGAATTTTTATAGTTATATAATGATGTTATATACAAAAACTTTATTTTTGAATATGAAGTTATTAATCTATTTTTGACATATATCTTTATTGATAATTTTCCTCTTCAGGACGATTTGATGATCTAGCTTGGACTCATGTTAGATTGGTTCCTAAAATGAAGAATCATACCATTTATTTATATTGTAACGTACATTATAAAAATTAGGGAAAATCACCAGATTATAGAAGTATTTAACAAGGATCAAAGGTGATATACAACTTTATAAAAATGTTGTTATGATATGAAATGACAAATGAAAACTTTGTTTAAAGATTATCAACATAAAAAAGACAGAAAACAAAGATTAAAATACAAAATTAGTAGCGAAAGTTCTTTTTCCTGTGGTTAGGATTACATTAAGAATGTTGAAGGTTACATTTCTACCCTACAAAAAGGAGATGTTACACCTAATGTGAGGAAGAGAAGAAAACAAATTTCTAGTTCTTTTTCACCATGAACAACTCCTAGAGCTCAACCTTCAATTCATATTGTCTTATAATTTTAAAAATAGCTCATAGTGTAGACGTGGCAATGAATAGATGGTTAGATTTGGAAATAGGGCCTAGTTCTGACGTTGCCTAACCAGAAGTCAACAAGCAAGGCTTAGGTTGACTGGACCGTGAGTTGAGCCTCAGACCTATTTTTGAATTTTTTAAATAATAATAATAATAAATCGAATAGGGTTAGGCCTAGTCGAGCTGGTAACCCCAGGTCCGGTCGGGCCTCAGGCCCTATAATGCAAGGCCTTTGCATGGCCTGACCTATAGTCATCCCTATAGATGGTGGTATCATGCGAGTGTATTATTTAATGTTGCTCAATCTTATTGTTACTAGCCTATAATAGATGCTATTGACATTTATGATCTAAGATATAAAGCTCTTTCAATTGATAACTATAGAGATAGTCTTTTGAGCAACTTTATTTATGACATAAAAATTTATTTTGATGAAAAAATGAGTTGGGCAACTTATAAGTATTCAATCATGTGTGATTGTTGAACAAATAGAAGGCATGAGTCTGTTATCAATTTTTTGGTTTATTTTGTTAAGGGGACAATGTTTTTTATGTCCATTGATACATCTGGCTTTGTTATAAATGCATATACTATATTTCGAATATTTAATGAAGTTGTTAATATCAAAGTTCATCTATAATTGTGCATAGGTCCTAAATTTGATGATAAAGGGTTTCACTAATTACGTCATCTTACTATTACAAGAATTGCAACTAATTTTTTATCACTCTAGTTTTTTATTCTAATGAAGAATGAGTTTAGAAAAATATTGACAAGTAATAAGTAAGTTGCATCTCAATATGACGTGTCTAATGCTAGAATGAAGGTTTCTAGAATTTTACTTAAAGATTATAAATTTGGTTCCAATATCAATTTCTCATTCAAATTTGTGCGCTTTTATTGAGAGTACTTTGTTTCACTGATAGTAATGAGAAGGCAATAATAATTAATTTTTATAGTTTCATGGAGAGGGTGAAGGAAGCAATCAAAACTAATATAAAAAAGACCTTATTTGTATATAAACTTATCTTTAGTCATCAGTGAAAGATCATAAACGCAACTTTACTCTCTCTTGTTTACAGCTAGGGCATTTTTGAATCCTAATATCAATTTTTGACTAAGTTTTACAAAGAAAGTTGAAGTTAATAAGAAAATGTTATTAGCTATTACAATAATTGTCGCATATGAGATGATGCAAGATCTTTGGTGATTTTGGGATGTCCATTGCAATTTTTTAAAGAGAGGATTAAGGTAACTATTTCTTCACTTTGTTACTTATTGGGAATTAATCATTATTTTATTTTGTTTATAAGGTTATTTTTATTATCTTACAATTGATTGGTGAGACCGATTTAAAATTGGTATTTTAGAATTGCAAAGGTTTACAATTCGAATTCTGAGACAATATATGAGTGCAATAGGGTATGAAAGGAATTTAAACACATTTAAATTCTTTCACTCAAAGAAAAGAAATAGATTGGAACATAAAAGGTTGAAAGATTTGGTATTTATTTGATACAACTTAAAGTTTCGAGAAAGACAAGTTATTATCACTATTAAGTTAAATATAAATTTTGAAATTTCTTAATAATTTAATTTTATTTTTGTACTAAGACTCTTAATAAAAGAAGTTATTATATAGATTTAATTTACCTTGATTCTTTTGATCTTTTAGCATATTAGGTTTTTTAGGAACTATGTTTGATAAATGAGTGACTTGGATGATAATCTTAGAAGTGAAAGTACTGAAATGTCATTTAGTAATTAATTTGAATAATGATGATGATGAAACTCTTCTCAATGATAAGAATTGTATCAAATGAAAATTGCAGTTAATATGATTTAAGAGAATATTTGATTGAATGAAATTTCATGTTTTTCATTGATTTTATGTTCTTTTAATTTTACTTGTATTTTATGCATATGTTAAATTATATATATGTAATATAAATATATAACTTTTAACTGTAGGTATTTTTGTTTCAGGTTTCGCTCTTATTTAGTTATGTTTCTTGACACAAACTCTTATTGTAATACTTATGAAGTCTTAGACCTTTATTATTCTTATTATATAATTTTTAAATAAAATTTCTCTTTATTATATGATGTAAATTACAATATTTTAAATAATTTACATTATTACTAGTTTTATATTTGTAAGTTAATTAAACAATCTTTTTTCTTATATTAATTATAGTTATTACATGAAATATGTGAAAAATAATATTAATAGAAACAAAAGATAATTGTTATTTTAATTTTATATTATTATATTTTATAGACAAGGTTAATATAAAATTAAAAATATACAATTTTAAAATATTTAAGTACTATTTTATAATTTTAAAAAATTGACTCGACATTAATTGATACTGATACTGTACTGTATCGTAACTAAATTCGATATATTGCTAGGTATACATGTACACTAAATATATACTTACGGAACTGGTAATAAATTAGCATAAGGAGTTGGAACGAGAAAGAAGTACGACGTTGAGGGCCCACTTCTCCTCGTCGTTAACCTGGGAGTTCCATAAGGCTTCGAGCTTCTGAAGAGACAACGTAGTGTTTGCCATTTACGAACCCTAAGATAGAGAGAACTTGCAGAATTGATCGTTGAAGGGATTTTACTTTTATAGGGTTTCTGTTTCTGCCATAGGAAAATTGGAAATTGTTAGAGCTTGAAGGGAAGGTTTTAAAATCCAATTGTGACGGGCTTCTTGGAATTGGGCCTTCATGCGATGCGGTCAAGATGATTTAATTTTCTTTATCTTTTGTACGATTATATTGAGCAGATCTAGTGAGTTTTCTTGAGTGGCCAACCATGTGGTGCCACGTGGAATCCAACCCACCAACACCCAATCCCTGGTCCTTCCATGTGTGCTGGATGAGATTGAAACAAAGAGAGACATGGAACCAACACCAGAAGTGGACCATTCACATATTCTGGTTCCGAGTCCAAGAGAATGAAGGCGGTAGCAGACAGTTCATTTTCACTTCTGATGGTCAAGTCCATGGCTACCCAGAAGCCATTACCATCAACTCCCAAAACTATTAGCTCTAGAAAGGTTTGGTGTACGATACTTGGTATTTAGTATCCAATCCATGTCTCTACAGTATGTTCTCTTTTCTTGTTCTTTTCTTATGTGCGCAGTTGAGGATTTCTTCCTTTGTATGCTATTGAGTAAATGTTTCTGAAGCATAAATGAAAGGATTTCTTCCTTTATATGCTGTTCATGAAGACTTTGAATTGCATGACACGGATCCTGGTTTTTTTTCTTTTTTTGGGTTAAAAAGCAAGATTGGCGTCAGAAACAAGTTCTGAAATGCTTTTTGAAAGTCATTTATAAACAAGTATTGTTTGTCGGATATTGCAGAACTCAACTGTCTTTCCTCCTGGAGAGCAACCAAGGAGCAGTCCCTTAGTGACCTCACCTCCAATTAAGCTACTAACAAGGGTGGAGCAGCTGAAGCTGCTAACCAAAGCTGAGAAAGCTGGGCTCCTTTCTGCAGCAGAGAATTTTGGTCTGTCTCTCTCAAGCATAGAGAAACTAGGCCTCCTGTCAAAGGCTGAGGAATTGGGTGTCTTATCCGCGGCGACGGACCCTGGAACTCCGGGGGCGCTGTTGAGCCTGAGCTTGGGACTCCTACTGCTGGGTCCTTCTTGTGTGTATCTTGTCCCTGAGGATTACCCCTGGCAGGTTGCCCTGCAGCTTCTTGTTACTCCGCTTTGCTTGGTGGCTGGATCTGCAGCTTTTGCCGCCTCAAACTTCGTATCCAACTTGCAGAAAAAGTGAATCAATGTAATAGGACAATTCCAATGCAACTAAAAGCTATATCAAATTCATCCCGTTACACTTGACCATCATATATACTTATTCCCCTTCCATATTGCCGGTCTTTTCGATCAAGTACCAACCAATATTCTATTCGCCTTGGATATTCATGTCACTCTACCAACTTAAAGCTAATCATGAGCATTTACAAAATTATGCAAGTATCTCGCCCTTACAATTGTTCGGGTTTTGTTGCAAGCTATTGGGTCCAGTTCAGTTATACATGGGTTCAACTTCCATACAAGCCACCAGATGTATGTATGTACATGTGTACGAAAGCGAGAGAGAGCTTCAAAAATTACAAGACCTTCATGAATAGTTACACAGATTGTGCCAAGAAAACATCTCACGTATTATAAGCTTTTATGAAAGTCCAGGACATAAGCCAAAAAAATGACTCGCAACAAGAATTTTATAAGCAGATAGAAGCTAAAATATGAGCGTATGAATCTCTAAAGCCTTGATGCCCTCTTTTCTACTGTCAAAAATCATCTATCTAATTTCAGTTGCCCGTAGTCAAGGAGGAACAGAACTACCTTTTGCCCCACCATTACGCCCTCCCCTTTTGTTTCCATCCTGACCAGCTCGCTGATAATCTTCTCCACCTCGACCAGTTGAACCCCTGGTTCGCCCTGATAACTCAGCCTGATTTCTGAATTCGTTCCTGCCATATCCTCTACCCATGCCTGAGCTTCGACGACTTTTGAAACTGTCACTCCAGAACCCACTTCTCCCTGGAGCGTACCTTCCTCTGCCACTGCCGCTAACTGCAGAAACCACTAGCATCTTGACTTACTAATGCGTGGGATGCATAAACTTGGAATAGCTAGTGCCTTCAAACACGTAACTCAAATAGAGAACAATTTAAATTGTCAAGTTTTACAGGACAAACTTGACTTACCTCGTGTATTGGTTCTCTTTACCTCAACAACAACTGGATGATCTCCAAAATTGATTGGTGAAGCCTGGAATTCAGTTTAAAATAACCAAATTAGTTATGTACATAACCAAGTACCTGCTAGAAAAGTTCATACACAATGCATACCTAAGACCTAAGTAGTACTAAACTGCAAATAAACAGAATGAGTATCTAGGAATAGAAGAGCAAAGCATAATGATATAGAGACCACAAGTGTGCATAACGATATTGAGACCACAAGTGCTGTTGTGTGCTGCAAGTGCCTATTAGAACATATGTATGGCTGAGAGATATCAAGTATAAGGATGTATAAAATACAGGATTTCCAGTTATGTAGGAAATGGAGGGAGAGACAGCAATTCATGCATCCATATGCTAGCATATTGGCAGTGCTATTACATAGTCAACTTGTCTATACTTGTCCGCTTGTGAAGACAAATTTCCTGATACCAAAACCACTAATATGTTCCATCAATTTGAATGCAGATTACTAGCCATGTATTATTACATATACATTGTAAGCGGGAGATCAGGTTCAAGAATAAATATGAATAGGAGAAGAGAATAAGTCACATCTTATCAACTAGATAAGAACGGATCATGTTGAAGTCAAGGACAACCTAAATAGGTAGGAAGGTTTTTGGATCACAATGCTTTGGTATGAGATGATTCACTGGTAAAGAAAGGTATTCCAAGCATCTATGGACATGTTCATAATCAAAGTCTGATCACAAATAAGCTAAAGTATTACCAAGGAAGAGCCATGAAAAACATGCAATGCTCAAAATCAAACAAGTGAAATATCTGAAATTTGAAGAAAAGAAATCAAAGCCACTACAATTAGAGAAGTCCCTGGACAAATAACAGCATAGTGATCTAACTTCTCCACTAGCCCAAATGTGGATTCACTTTGCTTGAATGTAAAATGCTAAACTTGATGCACAAAGATGCATATGGACCCTAACTGGAAACAGAAAAGATTGGATAGACATCATAGTAGAAGAGCTTAAGATACTAAAGAATACATGAATAAAGAATGGTTAAAACAGACAATAAGGTAAACCAAATTAAAACTCCATGGATAATTAGGTTTAAATATACAATTATTCAGACCAACTATTGGCTTATCATACTTGGGACATGTGAGCTAACTAGGCCTTGTTAATCAGCACCTTATGCTCCCAATCGATTGGCTTTTGTTAGGAATCATAAACACTTCATAGTTAGTTTTGAGAATACTATACAGAATTTTAAGAATTCAAATACCTTCTAAAAGAGATTTTGCAGATCAAACTATATGCTGGAACTCTCAATTCTCATGCAATAAAAATTGAGGAAAAAGGCTACATTAATTAATTTCCTTTCTTTGTGACAACAGATGGAAAAGCCTATCTGTTCTCTTTCTCTATCATGGAGCCAAGCCCGGGATTGCTCATTTATAGGAAATGTATGAAATTTCAGAAGGCAAGAAGAGACCCACAGACACAGGAACTTCAGTGTTCAAGGGAACTGGCTGAGGAAGCTCAATAGCTGTTATCTAAAAGGTAGCAAATCTTTTTGTTTGACGTAAAATTGTGCCCTTGGTCCACAAACGTAAAGTGTATTGGAAAACCCTCAATTAGTATCATCTTCAATTTCAATATCATCCATAGTCAAGTTCTTATTAAGTGTAAACAAAGGATTAAAAATTGTGAATAGAGAATATATTTTCAATGTCCCAAAGGCAAGAAAATAATAACACTAATTGCTGTTCTCTTCTTCTTTCGCGATTCTTTTCCTTTGTCTCTGAATCAGCCTTTCATCACTGATTTATTTCATTCAAACAGTCAGCCTTCATCGCTGATTAATTTCGTTAAGTAGTTGACTGCACATAGAAGTGAAGAAAATGACAGAAAACAAGGAGTGGATCAATCATTGTGGCTTCATCAGATGAAGTAATCAAGACTCAATCTTCATTGGATTTGTCGATCATTCAAACTGCTTACAAATTGGATGTAAAAAATTATCTCAAGTGGTCGCAACTTGTTCGAACTATTTTGAAAGGTAAGGAAAAAATTAGTCATTTGTTAGAAACTAGACCAAGGCCAGAAGACCCAAGTTTTGAAGCATGGGATGAGGACTCATTGATCATGGCATGGCTTTGGAATTCAATGATGCCTGAACTAAGCGACGGTAATGTTCATGGCTACAGCCAAAGACATTTGGGATGCGATTTAGCAGCCATACCCAAAAGCTAAGGATGCGGCCCAAGTGTATGAAGTGAAAGTCAAGACTGTTGTTTCTAAACAAGAGAACAAATCTGTGACAGAATATGCCAACCAGTTGAAGTCATTATGGCAAGAACTTGATCATTATTGAGTAAATTCAGGCCAAGTGTCCTGATGATGCTGCTATACTAAAAGAGTTCATTGAACAGGATAGAGTCTATGACTTCCTTGTGGGATTGAATTCCAGTTTGATCAAATAAGGATCCAAATACTCAAAAAGCATGGAACTGAGGTAGTGGCTAACATTCGGATCGAAGAAAGTAGGAGAAATTTAATGCTTAATTATCAACCTTCTGATGGTTCGGCTATGGTAACTAGGAGTGAAAAGCAGGTTGGAAAAAGATTTGATGCAGAGACTGGAAAGGGGGTTCAATCCAAGCCTCAAAACCGTGATGACTTAAGTTGCGTCATACGAAGGAGCAGTACTGGAAGTTGCATGGAAAGCCTCCTAGCCATGAGTGGGGACAGAAAGGATATCAACCGAGGGGTAATGGACAAGCACAGGTTGCTACAAGTACATCTCAACAGGAAGACAAGCAAGACTTAAAAGGCTTCGATCAAGATGAAGTGGAAAAGATAAGAGCATTCGTTAGCAACACAGAGAAACCAGCAAGTACATGTACCTTTGCACATTCAAGTATGTGTTCCTTTTCATTTGGATTAAATGGCTCAGATAAGGTTTTTCAGCAATCTTGGATTATGGATTCAGGAGCCACAGACCACATGACTCATTCATCCAAACACTTTACCACCTATTCCCCGTACCCAAGCAATAAGAAAATAGCCACAACAAATGGATCCTTAGCAACTGTAGCTGGCATAGGAGATGTCAAAATAAATCCATGCATAACATTGAAAAATGTTGCTCAAACACAAGTCTGAAGTTAGTTATGTACTTCCTCATTTTGTCTCTATGGTAAAAAAAAACCAGTTTGGTGTAACATCAAGAAACTTAGATCAGACAATGCCACAGACTACTTCAACCAAACTCTTACTATCTATTGTCAAAAAGAAGAGATACTTCATGAGTCTTCCTGTTTCTAAACACCCCAAGAAAATGGTGTGACCGAAAGGAAAAATAGACACCTTTTAGACCAAACACAAACATTGTTATTTCAGAAAAATGTACCAAAATATTTTTTGGGGCAAGTAGTTCTAACAGCCACTCATCTCATTAACAGACTACCCTCTAGAATCCGAGTATTAAAAAATCCTATGGAGATACTCTCTTCATTCTACCCAAATATATCCACTACAAACAATCTTGTACCTCGCATTTCTAAGTGTGTGTCCTTTGTTCAAATTCACAGCGAAGACCATGGGAACTTGGATTCTAGAGCACTGAAGTGCATCTTTGTAGGGTATTCATCAACTAAAAAAGGATATAAGCGCTATCATCCATCTCCTAAGAAATTTCATGTGCCCAAGATGTAACCTATGAACAAGAAGCCTATTTCGTCCAACCTTATATTCAGGGGGAGAATCTCAAGGAAGAAAAGGAGTTCATTCTTGGATTGTCTGAATATGATCCCTTACGTCTATCTAAACCCAGTCAAATGCCTTCAGCTCAACCAAAACCAAAATCTCCTAAACCCAAACCCAAACCCAAACCTGAACCCAAACCCATTCTTGAACCTAAATTTGCTTCTGGAGATGTGCGATTTGGCAAAAACCTGGTGTACTCAAGGCGAAAAGAGGTCAATCCGCATATACAAGAATCTGATCCAGATTCCTCAAATGAGGTAACAATTTTTGATTTCCCTACTTTGCAAACTAAAACTGAAGTACAGATTAGGGAGGAAGATCAGGACCAACCTATTGCGATTAGGAAAGGAACCAGAACATGCACCAAAAGACCGTTATACCCACTCTCACACTACATGTCCTTTCAAAACTTCTCACCAACATTTAAAGCCTTTCTTGTAAACCTCAATACCACAACCATTCCTACAACCTTATCTGAGGCATTGTCTAATGAAAAATGGAAACAAGCCATGGATATGGAGATGGAGGCACTAAGAAAGAATAAAACCTGGCGTTTGGTGAAATTGCCGGCTGACAAAAGGCCGGTGGGCTACAAATGGGTGTATAGGATGAAATATAAGGCTGATGAGTCGATTGAAAGGTACAAAGCAAGATTGGTAGCCAAAGGATACACTCAGACTTATGGAATTGATTATCTAGAGACGTTTGCTCTTGCGGCTAAGATGAATATAGTTAGAGTAATTTTATCTCTAGCTGCAAACCATAGTTGGGAACTACAACAATTTGACGTAAAGAATGCATTTCTGTACAGGGATCTAGCGGAGGAGATTTACATAAAAGTCCCACCAGGCTATGAAACAAAGGTGACCACCAATACTGTATGTAAGCTAAATAAAGCCTTGTATGGACTGAAACAACCCCCTCGGGCCTGGTTTGGCAAATTTGCAAGGGTCATGTTATCTATGGGATATAAGCAAAGTCAAGGAGATCACATATTGTTCATTAAACATTCAGCCATAAGGAAAGTAACAGTATTACTAGTCTATGTGGATGACATCATACTAACATGAGATGATGAGATAGAGCAGCGAATCTTGAGTAATTGTTTAGCTAAGAAGTTTGAGAATAAGACTTTGGGAAGGTTAAAGTATTTTCTGGGAATTGAGGTAGCACACTCCAAAAAAGGAATTTTTATATCCCAACAGAAGTATGTTACTGATTTACTCAAGGAGACAGGTAAAGTTGCATGCAAACCCACAAATACACCCATGGAGCCGAACCTTAAGATGGGAAAAGCAGATGAAGATGTTCCAGGCAATAGGGAAATGTATCAACGACTTGTAGGACAACTCATCTATTTGGCTCATATCAGACCTAATATAGCCTATGTCGTAAGCATGGTAAATCAGTTTATGCATGGTCCTAAAGAAGTCCACTTGCAAGTAACACATAGAATTTTGCAATACCTTAAGGGAACGCCAGGAAGAGGGATTTTGTTTAAAAGAAATGGAGGTATGACACTTGAAGCATATACTGATGCTGACTATGCAAGATCGGTAGTTGATAGGAGATCTAAATCAAGGTACTGTGTCTTTCTTGGAGGGAAGTTGGTCACATGGAGAAGTAAGAAACAAGGGGTAATAGCACGCTCTAGTGCAGAGACAGAATTCCGTGCTATGGCACAAGGTATATGTGGATTGCTTTGGCTGAAAATCATTCTAGAAGACTTAAAGATTAAGTGGGATGGTCCTATGAGACTTTACTATGATAATAAATCAGCAATAAGCATGGCCCACAATCCAGTTCAGCATGACAGGACGAAGCACATTGAGGTAGATAGACATTTCATCAAGGAGAAGTTAGACAGTGCTTTGATATGCACTCCGTATGTGTCAACACAGAGGCAACTTGCTGATATTCTCACTAAAGGATTGAGTAGCTCAATATTTGAGGATATTGTATCCAAGCTAGGAATGGAAAATTCCTATTCACCAGCTTTAGGGAGAGTGCGAGAATTTGTAATAATAGATATAGCTACTGTTTTAGATAAATATCGTGTATAGGATATGCATTGTTAGGATAATAAAGATAAGGGATTTTAAGATAAAGTCAGCTTCCTGGTTTAGTGGGATTAGGAGATTAATTTCCTAATTTGTTTTGTACTCCTTGTATATATATATATATCCTATTAAGTGTCAATAAAGGATAACTTAAACCCTAAATTCTGATAGTTATCAATCACAAATTAAACCAAGTAATATAGACATTGAATGTCCAAGTGTGTACAATTCTAAATATCTAACTAGTGGCAGAGTTTTACATACATATTCTCATATAAATCCAACGCCATTGTCCAGGAGTTTTCTTTTTTAGGGTCCACATGATGTGGTCAAATAAAGCAAGCTTTCCTTCAGTTTGAGATGACTAATAGACCAAAAAAATGGAACTTTTACGTTGATCTTAAATGGGAATAACCTAGCAACAACATGATTGGAGTTTCTTTCTTTTTTTCCTTTTTACCCATTCCAAGAATTAGATTCCAAATTCATATTCAATGATTCTCTACAAATAATAAAGCTACAGCTCAATTAGTTTACTGTGAAAGGTTCAGTTTCCCAGGTATACAGGAGCAAGATTGCATTTCCAACAATAATATAGAACTCCATTAAGGCAATTGGTTGATGAATCCAAGTACCAATCAACAAGAAGAGGCAGTTCTCTTAGCTATAGAACAATGAGAATGTTAAAACAAGACATGAACAAAACAAGCATCAACAAGTGTATTGTAAGAGCATGGGGTAGTACCTCAAGTGCACTATGCATGGAACTCAATGATGCGAATTCAACAAACCCAAAACAGTATCCTTGCTGCAGATAACAAGAAATTTAAATAAGTTCAAATAAGTAAACAATTAGGTGAAGTGAAAAACACAATGATATGCATATTGGACCTTACTACTTCTGACTTGGATACCGTCATGCTTAATTGGCCCAAATTTCTTAAATGTCTCATCAAGTTGTGCTGTCGTTGCATTGTAGGGCAAATTGCGCACATATATGGAGTATCCTTCAGCTGTAACAAGCATAATTTGCCCAAAATGGGAATAAGAACATCATACATTCTGCTTACATTCTTTTCCATCCCTTGTCATAAAAACACCCAAAACATGATTCTGTATAAGAGAATATTTCAGCACCACCTAGTACCAAACCCTTGGTAGGGATGGTAGAACTAAGACATAACCTTAAGGATAACACGGAAAAACATATTTGCATCACAAAATCAACATCATCCAAGACTGGAAGCAAGGTACAATATGTGACAGACATTGAAAATCCAGTCGAATTTTATCAGTGTTCAATAATCTATCACTTGTCAAGAAAATGCACCTTCTTCAGGAATGTCACCACTTTCAGTTGCATTACCACTGGCTGGAGCCAAAGCCTCTGTTTCAGAAGTAGCTTTTGTGGAGTTCAATAATTGCTGCTCAGGGTTTGCAGGTAATGGCCTGACATTATTGGTAGGTACATACACTGGATTAGATGGTCTGTTACCTTTCATAACTTTCACCTGTTCAAAAATCTGGTTAGCAATACCCATAAACAAGTAAAATGTAGGAGAAGGATATTAGCAATTGAAGGGCATTAACTTACAATTGAAGCATATGATTTTTTTGAAGCATCCTCTGAGGCTGCCGGAACTGCATCAACACTGCTACCAACTATATTCTGAGTTGAATCAATTGGGTTCTCAATAACCACTTCTTCAGTAACTGATCCTTCTTCCTTATCAGAAGGATCACAAACTTCAGCACCATTATTAGGATCTTCCTCCTCAAAGGAAGGAGGTTGATCTACTATAGCATGATCTGAACTCTGACTAGGCTCTGCAGAGCAACGTAAAAAACAATTAGAACATTTTTATGTCCCAGTGAAATATGAAACAGGAAAAGGAGAGGTTGGGGAGAAAAGAGAAGTTAATGATCTAGTTTGTAAAGAGTGATATCAACCTTGTTCCAGAGTCCAGGAACTGGAAGGAGCAGGGTTGTGGATTCCATTAACAACTGCAGAATTGTTCTGCAATGGTTCAGTCTCCTCAATAAACCTAAATACATCATTCAACACAAAGTAGCCTCTGTCTTGTGGAGCAAGAAAGAAGCTCTGTGAGAATTTCTTTCTTACATTGTCCTTTCCAATCAAGCATCCAGTTACAAGAACAATCACCCCTTTCCCATAAGAATCTTGAGCATCTGCAGTTTTTATCTCAGCAGTGTAGTCTTCATAATTCAACGAAATAATCTTATCATTGATTGCCTGCTCCGAGATGAACAACAGTTAAAAAATAAAACAATCTGTCATCCTACATTCATGTCTCACTGTAAATGAGGACTCTCAATTAAAAGTTGTAATGACTAATGAAATGGCCAAACTTCAAAAACAAGCCCACAGCAGCATACTGTGATGCCTAGGATTGCATGTTAACACGTATCAATCCTCAACACCGAACAATATACATAACGTATTAGTTTCCTACAAACATAAACTAGCAGAATCCTTCCATGCAAGCATTAAAAATTCCGCATCATTGACCATGGCTCAAAGCAAGTTAGCTACATAAATCATCGATTTCATACTAACAACCATCAAAAAGCTCTTAACAGCCAGTACTGCAAAGATTCAACATGATGGGTTGCTCTCCAATGTTGTGCAGATGTATGAAAAACTATGCTCATTAAGAAATGTAATGTGCAGAACAGTTTCAAAATTCTGAGCATATTACTAGTTTCAGAGGTTAAGCAACACAAAGAAGTGTTACAAAAAAGAAATATAAAAAGTTTAAATAATTGGATAGTATGTATGGAACCCCACTAGGTCCCGCAAAATTTAACCCTTCCCATCTTCTGAAAATAGTTCAGAAGCACATATTATTGACTATGCCCATCATTTATAAGATAAACTCCTCAATAAAATCTAGGCTACCCCATCGCCATAGCCAAAAATGCCTCTCACACCTGAAAAGGAAGTGTATCATATGAAGTATTATGCTCATCACGAAATTAGTTTCACAATTTTGAGACATTACCAAGTGAAACAAGAGGGTATAGAAAATATCAAAAGAAAACCCACTTTATTTCTTTGATTATATGCAATTTATACATGAGTACAATCTATTCTAATACTACTAAACTACTGAATTTTTCGTATATACTAACTTATCCTATCTATAGTATATCTTATCTTATCTACTAGAAGATAATCTCCTAAACTTATCTATGATAATTATCCAACAATATCTATGAGAAGGCCCATAATCGTAGTATTTGCATCTCTAATACTAAGTTAAATTTTTGTAAACCTTCTTTTTGGAGGAGGAATGATTTGTATTCGAGAAGAACATCATGTCCTCACTCAAGGCCTTAAAAGATATGACTCTCCTCTTGTATCTGAACTGCTCCTCAGTCCTCATTCTCTGAAATTGAGGGTTACGAAAATTTAATATGGTACTAGAGCCTTATGCGACTAAAAAGTCATGAGATCAGATTGTGCCACTATCACTGATAAATTTTATGATATAATGTGTTTTTCCACACTTCGGTTGAATGGTTTCTTAATATTCTTAATGTACTAATTCTAGACATGGATTTATCATGTGTTCTCTCCATCTAATTGTCATGAGATCTCTGCAAGTTATTCTGTAATTTAGTGCTGCTATCGCTTGGCTATGACAGGATGAAACAACATTGATCTGGATATCAAGTAGTGGTGAGAGAAGCTTGAAGTTATCTTCTGTCTCTAGAATTATTCCTGGACAGAGAACAGTAAGATTCAACATTTTCTCTGCATTATTACAAGAATTTTTGATAAATAACCTATTTTGCTATAACCAGTCTAGTAATTTTGCCTTATATGTCCACATAAATTTCTGCTAATTACACTCTCTTTGATCTCCTACCAGGCTGTTTTCCAGCGGTATCTCCGTCCTGAAAAAGACTATTTATCATTCTCCCTTATATACAACAACGGAAAGCGATCTCTTGATCTGGTTGGTCATAGATTTTTTAGGTTGTGGTTTGCTTACTGTATCATCTGCATTATTCTGACTCTTATTTGTTTGTGCTTTCTAGATCTGCAAGGACAAAGTTGAGGCTGAGGTGTGGATTGCTGGTCTAAAAGCTTTAATATCTTCTGGTCAAGGTGGGCGATCAAAAATTGATGGATGGAGTGACGGAGGCCTCTACCTTGATGTAATTCTATCTTCTCTTATCTTTGTGTTAGTAAACTTGCGGCTTATCCACCTCTTCTTCTCCTGTTCCAAAGTTGTCTTTGATGAGTATTATTGTAAATTAATATTTGAAGGGCTAATCAGATTGGAAACTTATATAATCTTTGCAAATTAATGTAAGGTTGTATTTGGAATGAAAATTTGTTGTCACGGAAAAGTCTGCCTTTTAATTGCTTATAGTAATTATACATTTTGTTTACAATAATGACTTCAAACAAGTCCCAGGCATGTCTTTTAGTATGTAATTTTCTGTTCCCATTTTTGTACTATTTTTGGCTGACCACTGAGGGGCATAAAACAGAAGTTATTTCCTGCTTTCTTCTGTATAGTCTTTTAAATATTTTAATGTGTTGGATTTTGTTTCAGGACAATAAAGATTTAACTTCCAATAGTGCTAGTGACAGTTCTGTTAGTATTACACGGGATACGAGCTCTCCAGAGGTTTCTATTAGTTTCAACCATAGGGTTTCTCCAAAGAATTATCAGCCTGAGAATCCTACACATTCTGATAGGTCACATGTAGCATCAGACAACATAAATATGCAAGTTAAAGGATCTAATTCAGATGTGTTTCGGGTCAGTGTCTCCAGTCAACCTAGTACTTCAAGTCATGGTTCTGCACCAGATGATTGTGACGCACTGGGTGATGTATACATATGGGGTGAAGTCATATCCGATGGTGTTGTTAGGATTGGAGCTGACAAGAATCCTAATTATTTCAGCAGTAGAGCTGATATACTTCTTCCCAGGCCGCTAGAATCTAACGTAGTTTTAGATGTACATCATATAGGTTGCGGGGTTAGGCATGCTGCATTGGTAACGAGGCAAGGTGAAGTTTTCACATGGGGTGAAGAATGTGGTGGACGGCTTGGCCATGGTGTTGGTAAGGATGCTATTCAACCTCGCCTGGTTGAATCTTTGACAGTAACTACTGTTGACCTTGTAGCTTGTGGAGAATTTCATACATGTGCTGTCACAATGGCTGGGGAATTGTATACATGGGGAGATGGCACACATAATGCCGGACTTCTTGGTCATGGTACTGATGTGAGTCACTGGATACCTAAGAGAATCTCTGGTCCTCTTGAGGGGCTTCAAGTTGCATCAGTAACTTGTGGTCCATGGCATACAGCCTTGGTAACATCAACAGGGCAGCTTTTCACATTTGGTGATGGAACCTTTGGTGTCTTGGGGCATGGTGACAGAGAAAGTGTAGCTTATCCTAGAGAAGTGGAATCTCTCTCTGGGTTGAGGACAATTACTGTTGCATGTGGAGTGTGGCATACTGCTGCAGTAGTTGAGGTTATTGTTACACAGTCTAGTGCTAGCATTTCATCTGGTAAATTGTTTACTTGGGGTGATGGGGATAAAAATCGCCTTGGACATGGAGATAAGGAACCTTGTCTTAAACCCACATGTGTTCCATCATTGATTGATTACAATTTTCATAAAATTGCTTGTGGTCATAGTTTAACTGTTGGTTTGACCACAGCAGGGCATGTTTTTACAATGGGGAGTACTGTTTATGGTCAACTTGGGAACCCTCAGGCTGATGGAAAACTCCCTTGCTTGGTGGAAGACAAGCTTTATGGAGAATCTGTTGAAGAAATTGCTTGTGGTGCATATCACGTTGCAGTTTTAACATCCCGGAATGAAGTTTATACCTGGGGTAAAGGTGCCAATGGTAGGTTGGGCCATGGAGATATTGAGGACCGGAAAACACCTACTTTTGTTGAAGCTTTGAAGGACAGACATGTAAAGTTTATTGCCTGTGGTGGGAATTATACTGGAGCTATATGTCTTCATAAATGGGTATCTGGTGCTGAGCAATCTCAATGTTCATCGTGTAGACAAGCTTTTGGTTTTACTCGAAAGAGGCATAACTGCTACAATTGTGGACTTGTTCATTGCCATTCATGCAGTTCTAGGAAAGCACTGAGAGCAACTTTAGCTCCGAATCCTGGCAAACCATATCGCGTTTGTGATTCCTGTTTTGCCAAATTGAACAAGGTGTCAGAGGCAAGCAATCATAACAGGAGAAATTCTGTACCTCGCCTCTCAGCTGAAAACAAAGACAGGTTGGATAAGGCTGAAATAAGGTTGTCAAAGTCATCACTTCCCTCAAATATGGACTTGATTAAACAGTTAGATAACAAAGCAGCCAAACAAGGAAAGAGAGCTGATACATTCTCCCTTGTTCGCCCTTCACAACCACCTTCTTTATTACAGCTGAAGGATGTTGTTCTGTCCAATACTGTTGATTTGAGGTCGAAGATTCCCAAACCGGTTCTTACCCCTTCTGGAGTGAGCTCCAGGTCTGTCTCACCTTTCTCAAGGAGACCAAGTCCACCACGATCGGCTACACCAGTTCCAACAACATCAGGACTTTCCTTTTCCAAAAGCATAAGTGATAGTCTGAAGAAAACAAATGACCTTTTGAATCAGGAAGTGCTTAAAATACGTTCACAAGTAAGTTGCTTCAGTACCCAAATTAATGATGGTTGGCTCAGGGTCTTAAGTTGAAGCATCAAAATTAAAAAAGGGATCAGTTGGTAGATGGGAAGAACTGTTCACAAATGAATTTCAGTCTAGTAGTTATTTTTGTTATAGAAACTCTTTCTCAATTGTGTTATGATTAAAAGTTACATATCAATGGCACATCCTCGATAATGGATTAGATCATATCAGGTTGATTTGACTATTCCCTTTTCAGCTATACAATGTGCAGTTGTGTTGTTTTGCTTCATAAGAGTGAAGAAAATCACCATCTGTCACTTCTCCTCGTCTATATGTGTGCAATTGCTTTTAGATGTACCCTTTGTTGTTTCTTGAAAAAATGTCTAAACCTTGCTGGTGATGGATCTGATCTAGGTTGAGAGTCTGAAACAGAGATGTGAATCCCAAGAATTAGAGCTTCAGAAATCAGCAAAGAAGGTACAAGAAGCAATGGCTGCAGCAGCAGAAGAGTCGGCAAAATCTAAAGCTGCAAAAGATGTTATAAAGTCACTTACAGCTGAGGTACTCTTGCTTCGTATGTTACTTTTTTCTCCTTTACTCACATTTTAACTTTTGGATTTGCTTCAATCTTAGGTCATCTCAAGCGTTTATAAACTGACTCAAATTGTGTTTTAACATTCCTTTTGAAATAACACATAAATAGATAGCTTTTCTTTTCTTTTTTTTGGTAGAAAAAGATAATGCTTTGCTGTTGTTGTACAAAAATCACTGTTTTTAGTATATGATTCAAGAATTTGTTAAGTGTTTTCTTTGTAATAATCTCATTGCGTGCTTAAACTCTAATTGTAGCTCAAGATTATGGCTGAGAGGCTGCCACCGGGAATGTACGACACTGAGGGCACAAGGCCTACTTATATGCGCAATGGTTTGGAACCAAATGGTATTCATCATCCTGATTCTTATGGTGAGCAGCATTTGAGATCAGATTCTACTGATGAAACTACCTTACACTCTCCAAAAAGGAATGAGACTACCACAAGAAATGGAATTCAGTGTCCCACTCAGTCATTCAGGGATCTGCCAAGGGATGACCATCCAGATGCTAGATTGTCCAATGGTGGTGGGGTTCAGGCAAGCAGTACTGATGTGTCGGACAATGGACAGGAGTCTAGGTCCATTCAAACCAGGGATTCAGCACTGGTTTCAAGTGGTAATCAGGTTGAGTCTGAGTGCATTGAACAGTATGAGCCTGGTGTGTACATAACTCTTGTGGCCTTGCATGATGGAACCAGAGATCTTAAACGAGTGCGCTTCAGGTAATTTCATCTATGAGGGCGTTTTCAATCTTTGCTTGCTATATCAGTACTTGCTATACACAATCAAGTAATAGTTTGATATAGATGAAACTAGACAAATGTTACATGTAGGAAGAATGTAAGCAAACCGGTAAACTGTTTGGAAAGGCTTATATTGTTGCTTTTCCTCTATGTCTATTACAGTCATCTCATAAGATTGATGTAGCCTGCTAAAGTAATAGAATTAGACGAAGCCAAGATTTATCAAGGCTGGTATTGCAGCTTGGTTTAGCGTTTTTATTCCAGTACTTACGAAACCTGCAGTTAGCTAAGATGTTATCAATTATAGTCACTTCAATATAATCTTATAGCATAGATGTTTCTGCAGTCGGAGAAGATTTGGTGAGCACCAAGCAGAGACATGGTGGTCAGAGAATCGTGACAATGTGTATGAGAGGTACAATGTTCGGGGGTCGGACAGATCTTCCATTTCTGGACAGATAGCACGCCGAAGAGAAGAGGCCATGTCAACAACTTCCCAACCTTAGCAATAGCGTCCTCAGGCATGCAATTTTCATCTTCAATGAGGCAAGTTTTAGGTCAAGAAAGATTAGGCATATCAAAGTCCTTTCATAATTCTTTTCTTCTTAAACGTGCAGCTCTTTTTTCTCTTAATTTTTTGTTATTCCATTTAGTTTCTGGGTATTCAGCTATTTTTACGTAGCTGCTGTATTGTAGTGTATATAAAAAGCGTCAATTGAGATGATCTAGGCAAGAAAGATTTTGTTCCTTTGCTTCCCACCGCGAATTGCTCTTAACTGTTGTTCTTTTAATGTTGCATATAGTCCCTTCTAAATCACGAAATTTCTACTTGGGTTTTGCTGTGTTCCTGGAAGGAGGGCATTTTATTTCGTTGCCCTGCCATCCTCTCGTGAAACACGTGCAATTTTCTGCATCAAAACCAAATTTGTTCGGTCTCATTCTTTCGCGTGCTTCTTGGGCGTAGATGCATTGTTATGGATATCCGATCGTACCGGAGTAATTCTGGTATCGTATATTGAGTCTTGATATTGGGTTTAAAGAAAGAAAGAAGGGAAGGAATAACAACCTTTACAGAAAGAACAAGAAATCATAGATACAGATATGTCTACAAACATTAATCCATAAATGTCTAACGATTAGTATCAGAGCCACGGTATTACATGATTTATTTTCTACCATATATTGTTTGTTTTTCTGTTGTATTATATGGATGGAGTGTTGCATTATTTCTGTTCGTTTATGAAGTTGTGACATGTTGCACTCTCATGAAAACAAACCTTTGGTGATGGTATGAATGGAATGGAAAAGTAATTTTTGTTTTGATGATTTTTTGATGTTAACCGACATGTAATGGTTATGGATGGATGGTTTACATTAAAGGTAATACACAGAAGAGAGAAACTAAAATCTAAAACTGTAAAGTTTTCCTCTCTTTTTTAAAAAAGAAACCATTATGTGATTATAATGGTGTCAGGAGATACTCTTGGTAAAGCTTGGAGTGGTTTATGGTATAAAGAGCAACATAGGAAGACAATCTAGAGCAACATAAGAAGAGAAAGAAGAATAGTTTAAAAACAAACAAACCCAGAAGCGTCGGAGGAAGACGTTGCATCATTAGGCACACGTGCTAGACATTGCTTTGTCTACCGGCGGACGCTGGCACGTGCATTGTACGCGCCAGACACTGCCTGTATGGTGGCAAATTATGGATTGATTTTTTGGGTCTTTGGGCCATTAAAGGATAATATCAGGTTAGTAAATAATTATGGACATTAACCTTAAGGAAAAACATTTTTTTTTATTGTGACATAATGAATTATTTAATTCATAATTGATTTATTTTCAATGTATAATATAATTTTGAATATTTTATATTATGCAATATTTGGAATTAAATTTTCTTATTATATATTGATTATAATACATGACATTATAGAAGTTTAGAATAGTTTGTTAGTCGCCAAAATGGCCAAATTAATTAAATTAAAATTTTTCATTATAATAATTTTTCAATTAAATGTTTATTACATGGAAAATTTATTAGTCATCAAATTGACCTAGCTTGAAACTAATTGTTTCAATTGTTAATTATGATATAATGCTAAAATGACATAAAAGTTAAATTGAATAATTGAGATTATTAATTATAACGCTAGGAGGTCACCCAAAGGTGGACCGTTGCTTATAATTAATGACATTAAAGGGACTTTATCAACATATTTGGTTAATATGATTGTATATCTAAAGATAACATGCATGTTGACTAGAATATGTGTAGTGCCCCTTACCTGCTGGGACGCCCAACGGATATTCCAGTGTATAACCTAAGGTAATGGTGCGTTACATTCAATCATAACATTCACTTATCATGATATCATCTATCTTTATTATCTTATAAACATCATAAGGAAAGTCACAATATTTTAAAACCAAATTTTCCTCGTTTCATTTCATAAAAATCAAATATCTACAATGTATCTTTCAACATCCATACCAATACAATATCATTGCCTAATACAAAAATGTGCTACATGAAAGAGGAAAATATACAAAATGTATCTAATCTATCCATGTCCAGCTGACCGACTTTTGAGTCATTCCTTCTTATCCCCAAAACCAAAAGTCTACATTGCTTGTAGCGTCCCTCAGTAGCAAATATCGTCTCTCAGTCTTGAAAAGTCAACGTTGCAATTTTGATGAATTTTGCGAACTCAATGAGGTAACCATTATCGATAATTCACTCAATTCTTGCATTACTTTAAAACATATAACATATATTTAATAAAATTTGCATAATTCATCACATAACTCATTAACACTCAAGAGTAGACAGTTTAGTGTTTCAATCAATCCAATATGCTTGATAAAATGCATACGAAATGCTCATGTGACTCTTTTCTAATTATTACATTGTTGTGACCGAGTACCTAAACTGTCCGTATCCATTGTGGATATCGAGCTCATTTATACTGTCCCTTATCTGTTGTGTTGGGATCGATTTCTGGAACTCAACCCTTGAATACCATAATACTGACTCTAACTCCTTGAATCTCTTTAACCAACATCGAGTTCTTGCTTTGATACCACTCATGTTAGACCCCGCTTACTTCCGGAGTCCAACTCTTGCGAAATCATGAAACTTGAGCTTGCTCTGATATCACATATGTTGGACCTCACTTGCGGAGCCCAACT
>JAOTIZ010000006.1:28098984-28112036 GCA_027123425.1 Erythroxylum panamense | reverse complement strand
TTCCCTTTTTTGATCTGGCAACCTCAATTCCCAAGAAATACTGTAATCTTCCAAGCTCCTTGATCTCAAATTCCTGAACCAAAAGTTCCTTCAAACGAGCCATTTCTTCTTTATCATCTCCTGTCATCACTATATCATCAACATAAATAATGAGAAGAGTAATCTTACCCTTATAGTGTCTCATAAAGAGGGTATGATCAGCATTGCTCTGTTGATATCCAAATGAAATCATGGCTTTAGTGAATCTATCAAACTAAGCTCTCGGAGATTGTTTCAATCCATACAAAGCCTTTTTCAGCCTACACACCTTTCCTTGGGTTCTTTCATTGTCAAAACCAGGAGGAATCTCCACATAGACTTCTTCTTCCAGGTCTCCATGTAGGAATGCATTTTTTACATCAAATTGTTGCAAATACCAATCCAAATTAGTTGCACAAGATAACAAATTCCTAATGGTATTCTTTTTAGCAATAGGTGCAAAAGTCTCCTGATAATCAACTCCATAAGTTTGAGTGAATCGTTTTGCCATCAATCTAGCTTTGAACCTCTCTACCGAGCCATCAACTTTGTGTTTTATTGTGAACACCCACTTACAATCAACTAGCTTCTTATCTGGAGCATCAACTAGTTCCCAAGTTTCATTTTTCATGAGAGCTTTCATTTGTTCTACCATAGTTTCTTTCCACTTTGGATCTATAATAGCTTCCCTCCAATCCTGTGAAATAGACATAGAAGTAAGAGACAAGGCAAAGGCTCTATAGGAAGGAGATAAGGAATCATAGGAGACAAAGTTCGATATAGAGTATTTTGTACATGCCCTGACCCCTTTTCTTTGAGCAATAAGTAAGTTTAAATCAGAACCAAAAGATAACTCACCAGAGGATTATTGCAGTGTAGAAGGCATGATGGCTTCTTCAGACCGGTTTTTCCTCGAATATCTCAATAAATCGGGTCTGTCTAACTGCCCAACAACATTTGGAACAACATTCTCCTCATTCTCCTCCTGAACAACATTTGGAATAATATCACTGAAAACCACATGCATCAACCCTTCTTCATTACTCTCCCCCTGAAGGGGTGATTGGGAAGTGTCAAAGTAAGGTTCAGACTCTCGAAAGGTAACATCCATACTGACATAAAACTTCCTAGATGGAGGGTGATAACATTTATAGCCCTTTTGGGTTGGAGAATACCCAATGAATACACATTTCAGAGCCCTTGGATCAAGTTTGCCAATATTCCTGGTATGGACAAAGCATACACATCCAAAAACCTTTGGTGGAATAGTATAGCCATTCTTCCCAGTTAAAACTTCCAAAGCGGTCCTAAAATTGAGTGTTTTAAGAGGCATTTTATTAATAAGATAGGTTGCAACCAGAACAACATCCCCCCAGTACGGTTTTGGAACATTCATAGTAAACATAAGGGATTTAGAAACCTCCAATAAATGCCTATTTTTCCTTTCAGCTACCCCATTCTGAGCACTACTATAAGGACAACTAGTTTGATGAATAATCCCATGAGACTCCACATAAGTACCAAATCTACTATCCATGTATTCTGTCCCATTATCAGTTCTCAAGACTTTTATCTGAGCATCAAATTGAGTTTTCACCATTTGATGAAACGATTGAAAGCATAAGAAAACATCACTTTTTGCTTTAATCAAAGACACCCAAGTCATCCTAGAGCAACAATCAATAAAAATAGCAAACCAACGATTTCCAGACAAAGAGACAGTCTAAGTAGGTCCCCAAACATCATAATGAATAAGCATAAAAGGAACAGTAGTTTTATTATCACTCAAAGGATAAGAGTTCTGAGTATGTTTAGCATACTCACAAGCATCACAAGATAAATAATCAAATCGAGTCCTCGAAAACAACTGGGGATATAATATTTCTAAGACAAAAAAGGAAGGATGTCCTAACCGCCTATGCAACTGTATTATCTCCTGATTGACATCATGTATAAGCCATCATGCTCTCTACCACTGCCAATCCTCTTCCCGGTTTGAAGGTCCTGAAAAATACAGTGATCAGGAAAAAATTCAACCTTATAGTTTAGAGCTTTAGTGATAGCGCTGACAGATAAAAGATTGACAGGAAATTGAGGAACATGAAGAACCGAAGATAGTTTAAGGTTTGGAGTACAGACAATGGAACCTGTCCCAGAAATAGGAGCTAATGACCCATCAGCTATCCTGACACAATCCTTTTTTAGACAAGGAGAGTAGTTAATAAAGCCTTTAGAAGTGCCTGTCATATGTCTATTCGCACCAGAATCAATAATCCATGAATTAAGAGGAGCACACGGATTACCTGATTTAACAAAATTGGATGTAGCACCTGAGGAGGAATTGAATTGAGATAAAATTTGCCGGAAATGCTGGATTTCATCAGAAGAGAGACTTGCAACTGAAACTGTCTCCTTGGAAGATTCTACTGTTTCTACCACATTGGCCTGAGCCTTTGTTGAATTAGCTCGTTTTCCACGACCCCTAGTAGGTCTCCCATGCAATTTCCAGCAAGTTTCCTTTGAATGTCTCGGCTTTCCACAATAATCACATATTAACTGATCTTTATCAGAAGCAATACTCTTTGTCTGCTCATGAGTAATATGTGCAGTTAAACCTGATTTCTCAACTGGTGCAATGTAAAGCATGGCACTTCTTCTAGTCTCTTCCTGCTGAATATAAGAATGTGCCTCCTCAAGAGAGGGAAAAGGAGATCTGCCAATAACTTGAACTCTCAATTGATCAAATTCAGAATTCAAACCAGCCAAAAAATCATACACCCTCTCCTTTTCAATCATATTTTGTATCAGTACTGCATCGTCAGCACATTTAGCCTGAAAATCCTGATAATAATCTAGCTCCTGCCATAAACTACTCAACTCAGAGAAATATTCTGAAACAGAAAGCTCACCTTGTTTTGTGCCATGAATCTTATTACGGAGTTCAAAAATCCGAGCATCATTTCCCACTCGAGAATAGGTATTTTTTGCAGTTTTCCATATTTTCTCCGCAGTATCAAGCAGTAAATACTGTCTAGAGATTTTAGGATCCATAGAATTAATAAGCCAAGACATAACCAAAGAATTATCAGAATCCCATTGACTAAAAAACGGATCATTAACAGTTGGTGGCTTCTTATCTCCATTAATGTATCCCTGCATCCTTCTAGCCTTAATAAACAGTAAACATGATCTAGACCAAGCCAAATAAGTACCACAGCCATCCAATTTAATAGGGCTAATATGAATATAGGGGTTGTCACTAAAAACATGAGATTTATCTACTTCAGTGCCTTTCTTAACGTCTGACATGATGATAGAATGGCTGAAGAATAGGTAGGGATAAATTCAGAACCTGTTCCGAAAAAACAATAAAAACCAAGTCGTCGGAAGTGACCGGAGATGGGCTGATCAGAGTCGCAGAAGGCAGGAGATCAGATCTGGGAGAAAAAACGAGTCAGACGGTGGCCGGAGATGGCCGCACGCGCCCCACCCACCGGCGCATGAACAGTGTCACCGGAGCTTCAGGCGGCGCGTGACACCACGCGCGACGTCGGACGGCCGTGAAATTTTTGTGGCTGGCCGGTTTTGACACTTCCGACCTTCTGGTGTGGGTGGTGTTGAGAGAGGAGGAGAAAACTCAACCCCTTAGTAGGGCAGAAATGAAAAAACGTAGATGCAGGAGAGAGAAAACTCAATCTCCGGCATCCAGCTCTGATACCATGAAGGATTTTTCATTCTATATTGATCTTTACAAGGTATATACACATGAATATATAGGAACAAACTATCCTAATTAAGGAAGAACTAATTAAGGAACTAATTAAGGAAGAATAATAACGGAAGAATCCTAATTATACACATTCCTAATCTGTCATTCCTAATATGTCAACACAAAATCAACCTGACAATAATGTGAAGATACATCCAGACAGGAAACTAAACCAGTGAAATAATCATTGCATTTACTTGCCAAATATTGCTGCATGCATATCAACTGCTATGGCTGCAACATCATATAGGTCTAAGAGACCAAATATAGTAGAAACATGTCCTCTATTCATATTTAAACTCCAAGCCTAAAGAAAAGGATTTTTAGGAAATTGACAACCCATTTAATATTTGTATTTATTTCTAGTTCCTATTTCAGTCATCTTAGTCGAAATTGATTTCAGTAGTTGATCTAGTCAGGAAAAAACCAATGTTGGCAACTTCCTTTCTAAATTCAGTTAGTCCTCCTCCTTATCCTATTTTTCTATTTCATTCCTATCAATTTTTTATTAAAGTCCATCAACTGTTAAAAGTATAATGGAAATTTTAGGTGATTAAAAAGCATTCACTGTTAGCAATGATTACACAAAAACTTTTGTGACTTTTTAGTTTCCTAAAAACTCCTTATAATTTGAATTTAGTTTTAGAAGTCCCTGTAGTTGGGTAATTAATAAAATAATTTTTATTTTATTTTTTATAGTAAAGAAAGTTTCACTTTTACCAATTTTTGTTGAAAAGAATTAGTTAGTAATATGAAAAACTTTGAATTACATCAACTTATAAAACCACACAGTAAAAGATAGTGGCAAAAGGCCCGTATCGCTAATACCATAACACAAACCTCCAAAGCAAAATTAAAACAACAAGAAACAAAAGATACTTGAGCGTTTGAGTGTGATGAACCCACAAAATTATCTGACTGACTTAATGGCAAACCCTTCCTGGAGATATTTCAAATAGTAAGAGCAATGCAATAAAACTAAGTTTCATAAAAAAAAATAATTCGAGCAAAAAAGTCTGTTCTGTTCAAGCACCATTGAAACTCCATTCCTTAAGAAGACTTTCAGGGGGAAGAAAAATACAGAGTACAGCAGAACTGGCTGTATTAATGTATTTGAATAACACAAGGCAAGATTAGAATTAAACTTCATTCTAAAATGAAATCACACTAGCAAAAAAATGAAACACAAAAGTACAAATTCACTAGCATCCAAGCACGTGCATAAAAGAGTTAATTACAAAAAGGAATTGAACCGGAATCAAATGCTATACGAATAGTCCATACGAAGAATAAGAAACAGAAAGGAGGGAAAAGAAGACATCTTGCTGAGATTCATGCACGGGAAAACCGCGAATCTACAGGACATAACGGGGAAAAAAAAACCCTCGAGAGAAATGAACAGTAGCAGCAAAATCACAGAAGGAATTGAACTTAGACATCGCATAGCTGCAAGGATCAATCGGATAGGACAGCGCAAAGAGAAGCATAGATTAAAAGAAACAAGCAAAAAGCAAAAGGCAACTAAGTGGGAAGGACACAGTAGAAGCGTCACCATGATAATTGGTAAAAGCTACCTGATTTGCGTGTGAATTAAGGTGCAGAATTGAACAGAGAGATCTGCAAGAGAAGCGCGCAAGATATAAGATGAACAAAGACAGAGCAAAGATCCTCAGAGGCAGCACCAGACAGGAATATAAATGTTGTGATGCTCAAGTTAAATGCTGTTGTGCTGTGAGACTAAAATATAAAAATTACTTTTAAAAAAATAATAAAGTATGACTTATTGACTTCGACCTTTTTTGATCTTTTCGAAGGAAAAATAAAAGAAAGGATCGGAAAACTAGTGATGCACATCAAACGTTCAATTCTAACGACTTTTAAAACGTAAAAGATCCTTTGGAGGAAGCCACAGTGAATAATATAAGTAAAATTTTGTTGGGAAAATAATTAAAGAAATAAAACAATATTGTAAGTAAATTTTAATAAATTGAGTTTGCCTACATCTCTAAGAATTAAAGGAATGACTATATTACTTACGAGTTGTGGCTCAATTGGCTGCGCAGGCTGAGCTTGTGGGAAGAGTTCTTGGTTCGATTCCTACTAAACACACCCATAAGGAGAAGCAAGGAGCCTTAATTGTGACTACGCCTCGTACCGGATTAGTCGGTCCAGTAAGTTCGGATACCGGTGGTTTACCCAAAAGGAATGACTATATTTATTATTATACTAAATTAGATTTATAGCAATATATCTATATGTAATTCTGACTAGTTTTACTTAATAGTTCAACTTAATTTAACAATAATTTTAGTGATTTCTAATGTTTTAAAATTTTCTTTAGAAATTAAAGAATTATATTAATGAAGGTAAAAACTACAATTTTAAATCAGACTTAAAAATGCTTGCCTACGTGACCCCAAATCATAGGTTATTAAGAGCGAATACATCAGAACAAAATATCTGTTAGAAGTGCCTAACTCATCCCCAAAAGTTAGCTCAAGAAGAGGAGGTTTGCATATTATTATAAATTGTTTAATGCTCTTATAGTTGTCCGATGTGGGATTCCTGACACACCACCTCAGTCCAGAGCAGGACTGGACATCTGAAAACATATTGGACAAAGGGATATAACCGAGCACCGCCCCAAACCATCAAGATAAACTGACTTAGCTCTGATACCATGTTAGAAGTGCCTAACTTATCCCCAAAAACTAGCTAAAGAGGAGAAGGTTTGCATATTATTATAAATTGTTTAATGCTCTTATAGTTGTCCGATGTGAGATTCCTGACAATATCCTACAACTAATCCGGTGTAAAACACCTTCGTTGCTTGGAGGTTCCATCATCTTGTCATGTGTGGGATAGTTCTCGTGTTTTTCTCTTGCATTACTGGCTCTCTTATTATCTTAAGGTTGCAATGCAATGTTGCAGAAGTATCTCGAAGATTCTAGAGTTTCTCTCCCACTATATAGTATATTTAGTACAATCAAAGGCTATTTTGGATAAGTTAAAAACACCCTAAGCTGACGAGGATTGCAACCCACTCAACCTTTAACAGATTGTTTAAAGTATTCAAAGCATTGATAAGGCAACTTGTCCAGCTAATAATGTTCCCACCATAAAAGAAGAGAAGATCATTTGCGAAAGATAGTTCAAATTCCGTCTCAAACTTCATGTGGTATTTAAAGTTAGTGTTCAAGTTTATGTTATGATGAACATGTCTAAGAGAGCACCTCAACGTAGACGGTGAACAAATATCGAGAAAGACGATTTCCTTGCGTGGGTTAAGTGTAAGGCACCAGCCTATAAAGTCAAAAGCCATGTGTAGATCTATCTTCATTACATAGTGTTTCCTCTATCCCTTCTTGCGATAATTTTTTAAGAATTCTTGAGCAAAAACGTATGTTATCACCAATATTTTTAATATCAAAAAAATAAGCGTGCGAGGGATTGGTAAAGGAAGACAATAAAAGCTTCAATCTTGAATTCAAATGCTTTGAGATAATCTTATAAATTATATCAGCAGTAAGCCTGAATTCTCTTAATGCTGCAGGGTTATTAACCTTAAGAACTAAACACATATGAGAGTTTTATTACAAACTTTCAACATGTTTACATTAGTGAAGAATTCCATTACTGACTTACAGACATATGGTTTAAATGATTTCCATGCTTTTTGATATAAGTATGCATTAAATCCATGTGGCTCATGAGCCTTATAAGGATTTAGATTAAATTATTACCTTCTTACTATCCTCTATAGTGAAAGGCCTAATTAGCAACTCAAATTGTTGACTAGTAATGAGTTTGGGGATAAATAAGCTCAACATTAAAAATGAGGAGAGACTTTGTCCCGAGGATTCTAATGAATTCTAAAATTATTCTAAAGTAAGAACCAATAGTTCAGCTTGATTGGTAAGCCTTCTTCCATCATCACTTGATAAGGATTAGATTCTTTTAGAGTTCCTTCTAGATATGAGGGATATATGGAAGAATTTGGAGTTACAACCCCCCTCCTTAAGTCAAAGTTTCTTGATTTTTATCTTAGAAAAGAGCAATAATCTTCTTAAACTTTTGAATAATATTTTAAGGCCTTTTTTATTTCTTAAACACTAATTATTTGATGGTGAATTATGGAGATCATTTTGCTTTTGCTAAAGTATCTCATTGGCCCTGTTGAGTTTTGAATATTTGTTGGGGTAAAGCCTTAAGCTAAGTGTTTTAAGTTCCATTTTAATACCTATAAGATTATTTTAAAACTTATATGATTCAAACCCTAGTATATCTTGATATAAACCCCTCAAGACTACATCCTAGAATCCCTTCGTATTTCATAACTAATTAAAGAACATAAAAGGATATACCTCCTTTAATTCAATGTTAAATCATAAATCTCAATTGGTGAATGGTCTGAACAAAGAGTATAATTAAATTTAGCCCTGTTGCTTGGAAATTTCTAGAGCCACTGATCATATACCAAAACCCTATCCAGCTTTTTTCTAAAAATTCAATCCCCCTCCTACCTTTTGTTCCACGTAAAGAAACATCCCACAGGTTTGAGGTCAGTAACTTTAATTTAGGAGAGACATAAACTGAGATCATTGTAAGAAATGTTATTACAATTGTCACTATTAGCTTTTGAAGCAAGGATGATGCTATTAAAATCAACCAAATCCTTATTGAATGGTAGAAAGCCATGAGATCATTCTATAATGAAGATCTTTGGAATTCAAATTTTTAGGTATAGATGAAAAAAAATCTATAGTTTACTAGCTCCTTGCTTCACAGAATGTAAATGGATACATTGATTTGCTTGCACATTCTTAGAACATTATTCTTACTCAGATTAAAAGTAACCATAATTATTCCATAATGGTCAATCTTATGATTTGTTAGGATCATCCAGTTCTTCTTGAAAAGCCAGAGATATTCACACTTTTGTTTCTTCAATTTAGTCTTTAAAAAGCCATATATAATAGGCTTTATTGAGTTTACATAATCATAAACTATATGTTTTTTTAGGGCAAGTTTGGCCCCTAGTATTCTAAACCATAATTGATATAAATCATTATGAAGGAGTAGTAGCTCTCACCTAAGCCTTGTGGCTAGACCTTTTTCTTCTAACTAGCGTGAATCCCTATACCACATTATTACATTTACCTATTTGAATACCATTTGAACTTGCCTCCATTGGTGCATTGATCTCTATTGAGGGGCTATGTATTGGCCCAGTGATGACTAGCTTTTTCTGTCTCTCTTACTCTTTAATGATTAGAATAGGGTCAGTAAGAATAGTCTAAGACACTTGCTTATCAGAGCTTGATTCTATAAAGTAAGGATGTGGAGGAAATTTAACAAGAAGGGGCTTATCTAATTATATAGCAATGCTTTGCTAAGAAGTCTCTGGATTATTCAATCTCATTTTCTCAATATAATCTACTTTTATGAAAGTTCTACCTATTGGTTCCTTTTTCTTCAAACTGATTAATGTTATAACTCCATTAGTATGAAATTCTAATGGAATCTTTTACTAAGGATTTATTTTCTCCTAACCTAACCATAGATATCTCTTTAGGATGTTCTTTTGCCAAATTAACACTTACACATAACCTTGCATAAGCATCCTCCTTCTAGATATTGTAGCTTCATCCATGCAAATTGGCTTAGTAATATAGCTAGCTAAGAGATTTATGCCTTTAGTTGACTAGTACTCAAGGGGAATTTGGTAAAATTTAATCCAAATTTGAACACTTTTTCTTTTTTTTGTGTAACATTTTCTAGATTAACACCTGGTTTCCACAACTAAAGGAAGATTGACATACTATTAAAATGAAAAGGGCCTACTTCTAATATTGCTTGAGCTCTAAAAATTAAGGAGAACTTGAAGAAAAAAATTCTCATCAAGGAGAACTTCTTCCAATCCTTTATTTTTCCAGTGTTTGAAGTCCTATAGTTTAATGACTGGGAAGGTAAGCCTCTTATGAAAAAATCACATAATAGTAAAATACTAGGTTTTGACACCTCCTTCAGTATTTCCAATGATGTATAATTATGATGCATCTTTCTCAGTTGGAGGGTGGAAAAGGTATAAAAAGAGTAGATTCATTAGACAGAAGAGATGAATCTTTTCCATAAAGAGAGCCAGTTAGGCTCTAAACTTATAAAGATAAACATGAAAAAAGGGGAATGTGATTTCTTGGGGAAGAGGAGGAAAATGTCTAAAGGATTAGGAGCATAGCTAGGTTCAGTAGTGACTAAGGCCATATAGCTACAAAGGGAAAATTTTCAGGCATTAAAAGGAAGGGGTCTTAAAATACTATTCTAAACATGATAATAAGAAATAGGGCAAGAACAAAAAATGGCGTAGAAAAATCCTGATACCTTTGAGCCAAACTAAAGGAAGGAAGCACCAAAGAATTTGGAAGGATTCAGGTGAAGAACCAAAAAATAGGAGTAGAAAAGGAGCATCAAAGGAGGAAACGAAGAGGAGTTAGAAAGCTAAACATTAAGACGAGAAACTGAGGAGAATCTAAAGAAGTAGAAAGTAGTATAGAGAAAAGAAAGAAGAAGATAATAATAATTGAGAACCAACACTAAGATAAAAAGAAAGGAATAGATGATGGAAAGGTTAAGACCAAACAAACAAAATAAAAGGAAAAATAAAAGGCAAAAAGAAGAAAAATCAAGGAACAAAACCAAAAGGAAGAAGGAACAAAGTAGTAATAAGGAAAGGTCATCAAAGAGAGAGATAGAAGCTTTCCACTCTAGTTATAACTTCTTGATTTTTTATTTTAATCCTTTTAAAGTTTTAAATATACCAAAATGCTTTTTTTAGATAAAGGTGATTATCATAAGCACAACTTGAGGCACGATCATACCCTAGGATGTGGATCTTATTTTTTTTTTCTAGAACATGATACAGGCTTTAATACACCTATGTCTTAGACTATGGATCCTCCTACTTCTTTGTATATTTAGACATGATTGTGTCTTAAAGTCATGGATCTTACTACCTTTTCTATGCACAAGATGCAATTTATGACCTAATCGTGTCGTAGAACATATCTTCCTTTAAGAACACCTCCATTAAATCAACATGTTCATGTCTTTAGTTCGTGTCTTCATCTTTAATGTATAGAATGAAAATGCCTTAGAGCATTTGTGTCCCAGTCCTTGTTCACTTAAAGGCTTTGAAGAAATGCATATTTCCTTCCTGAAACTCTAAGATTGCATGTTCATATATATAAGTCATATATAATAATCTCCACCTTAATGAATATACTCTTCATAGGTTGGACTAGATCTATGTCTAACACCTAAACATTAAATAAGTTTAAGCAATGCTTAAACTTCTCCAAGATAACTAAATTTGTCAACATATTAGTTATATTCTCCAAAGTTTGAAACTTTTCTAACAAGATTGTTTCATTTGTAATCAACTCCCTAATCTTTGAGGCCTTACATCTATATACTTAATCCTTGTAAGATACACTTAACCTTTTCCAAATAAATGACAGTTTAACTATCGTAATGTATTTGATCTCCATCTAGATCAATGACTATCCTTCAATAATCTAGTAAGTTATAATGCTTCCTTAGTAACCTCAACAATTGTCATGTACTCTTTTTTAGTTGTAGATAGTCCAACCATAGATTGTAATATTGATTTATAACAAATAGGCTCCTTTTAAGAGTAAATACATATTTAAAAGTATTTTTGGTGTATTAGAAGACAATTCTTTTGTTAAAGAATTTCTTTTCAAAACAATTTATATGTTTCTATGTTGATATCAAGTCCTACCTTCCTTTAAAGAAATTTTATTAAGTCAATGACCTTGTCCTTTATTAGAGAGCCTTATAAGGTCTCGTGTTATCCAAATCTCCTGTATAATTTGAATCCATATATCCTACAATCTAAAGATCACCTTGCTAACTATTAAACACAACCCTATGGTTTGATGTACCCCTTAAGTACTTGATATTTATTTGGTCACTCTATAATATTGACTTTTAGGTTTTAGTATGCACTTACTAACCTCACCAATAATATAAGCATAATTTGGCCTTATACTAATTATTGCATATATATTAAACATCCAATAGCGCTAGCATATAGGACTTGGTAAATATCATAGATCTTTTTATCTATTTTTTCACTACGAGAAAAATGGGATTTAGCGATAGAATGTGAAGGTTTTCCATCGACAAGCTAAATTAGCGACGGAATTTACTGATAGAATAAGTCATTGAAAAAACAACCATAGGTAATAATTGGCGATAGAGGAGAGATTTTTTGTCGCTAATTTACCGACAGATATTTTGTATTTTGTCGCTATATTTATCGAAGCTAATTTTTGTGTCATCGGTAAATTTAGCGATTAAAAGTTTGTTTCGGTTAGTAAATTTAGTAACGGATAAGGCTCCTCTGTCGGTAATAAATCCGTCAGTAAATTCACAACTAATTATACTAATGGAATTTAGTTATCTATCGACAAATTCACTACATTCTATTTGGTCATTCAAATTTTGTTTTTTTGTCAGTAAATTTACAGATACTGTTTTTTTAATTTTTCCCTGCATTTAATTTTATTTGATAATCTTATGATTGATGTATAATTTATACAGTTATCAGTTATTTGTTGATAATATTTGATTTTTTTATACATTTAATTTGTTAAAACAGAACGTTCATTGATGATATAAAATAAAAATTATCTTAATTGATAATAAAAATGTATTATCTACAACAACAAGTATTTCATTCATACAAAATGATTACAACTATGCTATTCATTTGGTGAATACAGATGCTCTGAATGTTGTGATGAGGTGTTGCCCATCTTCTTCAATTCATACATCTCATTACGGAGCTAGGTTATATACTTCATTAATTATTGCAACTGAGTTGCAGTTTCTGTACTTGCTTTGAAGCTCATGGACTTTGTTGGATGCGAACTACCAACTAGATGTGGAGGATTGCAAATAAAGTGTGTTTAGAAATGAACCTAAGCTGAAGATCCTTCCACGATGGTCCCTACTATTGTAGCACCCCACTCCGGCGATGACCCGAACACGACATCGATGGTGATATCCGAGTCCGTGCCCAGCGAGGGTGGTGTGCTAAAGCACTCAATCTTTCAAAAAGCCCACAAAATATTTGTTTGGAAAAATCGATAACACAAAATGCGGAAATCGAAACTCAAATTGGGCCCACATTCATTCATAAACATTTTCACTTAACACAATTTTCAATAGCCATTCGGGC
>JAOTIZ010000006.1:28088129-28098884 GCA_027123425.1 Erythroxylum panamense | reverse complement strand
ATGAGTAAGAAAATGTATTGTCTTAATTTCTCTTTGAGCTCGCATGTACTGAAATTTTGGGTCACAACCCTTAATATAGGGACGGGATGTTACAACTACCTACTACATGAAGATAGGTTTGACTCTCTTCAACATCTTCAGACTGTTGAGATTGTCTTTGAATGCTTTCTTATATTTGGTCATATTAGAAGGCAATGTTTATGTTAATAAGTGATCATTATTAAGCATTAATATTAAAGCATAAATTTTATATACATTTAGTTTTCTACATCGAGTATTGATGCAGGTCACACCTTTATGCTTCTTAGTGTGAGTATGCAAAAAGAGCTAACGGGGTGTAGGCTTCTTACCTATAGACTTTTCCTTCATTAGAATAAAATGTTATAAGTGAACTACAATTTACAAAAATTTTGATAGAATTTTCTCTATTTTTATGATATTTAGCCCTGTTCAACAAAAAAAGTAATTCAACATCACAGTCACATATGGCACAAGACATTTATAACATTATCATTCTTCATAATACCCAAATTTTATTCTAAAATTCACAAATCTAATTAAATTGAAATACATCAAAGTAAAAAAATTAGAATATAAGTGTAAAGTGTAAATACTTACAAGTCTCTCAGCATGCTTATGGTGGGTAATAGATCCTCTAGTGTATAAAGGAAGACTCTCTCCTCTAAAATGGACATTACCTCAGGTAATGTCCAATACTACTGCCAACGACTCCATATTTCTTCATAACTATAAAGAGGTCGTACACTAGTCTTGTATATCGCACCAACAAAGTCTCTATAATGTGTACGAGCTCGTCTCTCTCATACTTTATAAATAATCGCGTCAAATTTAGAATCCCAAAAATATTCTTTCTGAAAAAAGGAAAAACATATGATAAGTACTTATAACCTACAATTTTTATCTAATTAATGTATAAAAAATAATTACAAAAAATATATTTTTTGTACCTCAAACTCCTAATAATAAAAATCCTTTATCGCTTGAGAGATATTCTTCCATATATAACCCTCAAGATCAATCTTCTCCTTGAATTCGAATGTCATGTTTCTTGAGAACGGTCCAGATAGAATCAGCCTAATATAAAAACAATTTTATATTATTTTTAAATTTAAACCTATAACTTAATTATAAACATATGGTGTTTCATGTATTTTCACTTACAGATTGTTGAAAATTGTGATGTAAGTTCTTCCATCAACTCCTTCAGCTCCAGACTGGAGGTCGTCTCCTTCATTCGCATCGTTTACCCCTGATATCTCTATCAGTATAATGATGGCGGATGGTGTAGCAACAGGTACGGAAGGTGATGCCTCATTTGCAACTGTAGTAGCTAGAGGTACAACATTTGATTTTGTTGCAGTTGTAGAATGTGATACTTCACCAAGAAAGTAGTTGGCTCCAAATCGTGGTCTAAACCTTGGTCACATCATATCTTATTTTCTCTTTGGTGGTATATTTTAACCTGAAATTTATATTTTATTGAATATTCCATAAATATAACAATTTCAATTCAATGTATAATAATATATTGTTGATTCAATAATTGATTTATTAAATATAATAAACAAACACAAATTAATCGCTATCAGTACTTAATTATAAATCAAAATCATCATCATTCTCTTTTTCTAAAGAATTAGAATCAAACTCAAGCTTCTCTTCAGATCTCTCGCCCTCCTCATCCTCTCTAGATGAAATTTCAACATATTCATTATTTGGATTGTTCAAAGGTTCATTCTCTTCATATGTAAAAGATGCATTTATTTCATAAACATCTTCCTAAAACATTTCACTTTCAATTCTCTGTTCTCTTTTTCCATGTGATTCAAAAACATCTATAGGTTTTACTTGGCAAACGGCTAACCAATCTAATTTGTCTTGTCATAAGTTAGGAAAAGGGGCATAATACACTTGAATTGCTTGCATCGCTAACACGAAAGGTTCAAATTGCCTAAATCTTCTTGGCTAGTTGATTTCAACTAGATTGTATCAACTATGCACTTTTGTACCAACATTAGGAGTTGGATCAAACCATTCACACTTAAATATGACACTCCACTTTATTGGCAATGCAAGGTACTCAATTTTAAGTATCTCAATAATTTTACTATAGTAATCCATCAATTCTCCCTGTATGCAAACTCCACTATTTACTATTGGTATACTATGACCATGATATTTTGTATGATATTTGTATCAATTAACGAAATACACCAAATATTATTTAATAGTTTGCAAATGTCCTTTTGCAAGATCATATATGAAATTGTTCTCTACTGGATTTTCTAAGGTCTACATAAAAGAAATTATTATATTAAATAGTATAATGCCATTTGAACACTTCAATCTTATAATTCAATCATTTCAATAATTGTAAGTAAAAACTTACATATTAACCAAAAGGTTGGAATCCATCTGTCTACAATTCCAACCTAACATTTCGATTTTCAGCTGCAAACTCATAATAGGTGTTATTGAAATATTTCCATGCCAGTGCATCCGATGGATGACTCATTATTCCATCGTCCTGTTCGTGTTCATTATGCCATCTCATGTGAGATGTAGTAACATCAGAAGCATATAGTCATTGACGTATCAGAGTTAGTAGGAAATAATACATCTGCTTCTAGGGTACTAATTTCTATTTCATAGAATGCTTTTTAGGCTTGAACCTAGATTGACCACAAAATTTGCACTTTTGTAATTCCACATCATCTCCCTAATACAACATATATCCCAATTTGTAACAATCAAGTTTTTCAACAGGCAAACCAAGACCCCTAATAAGTTTTTTCATATTGTAAATACTATCAACCATTGTATGATTAGGAGGCAATGATTCATTATACCATCCAAGAATTTTATCAAAACTATGATAAAAAAATATGCCCTTCAGACTTTATATTCAATATCTGAGCAATTAAGGACAATCAAATCATTGTCTCACAATTTGGCCATAATTCTTTATCAGTTGAGTATAGTAATTCAAAAATTGTTTTGCATGTAGGTTTGATTCTTCTTCAAGATTTTCTATATTTTTCTGAAAGGTATAACTGGTTGTATCATAAGCCGTTTGTATGTAAGGATTTTCAGTTACACCCACATTATTTGTTCTAAATTCAATCCCCCTTTTAACCTCATCCACATTTACCGACGAGTTTACTTCATTACCCCTTGAGGTGCTACAAATCAATGGCTCCCCATGTTATGTTTGCTCAAAATAATTTGAAACAAACCATTTTCTCAACAAATGGCCATTCACTTCATCAATATGGAGGAAACAAATATGTTTGCACTTTTTACATGAACATCTGATCTTTGGGTCATCCATATATGTAGGATGAGAACATGCATAATGAATAAAAGCTTCAACTCCCTTAACAAACTCAGGATTAATGAAACCATGAGGTGTTAATTGTCTATACATCCAAGATCTATCAACATTACTCATTTATGCAAAACTTTTAATTAAAAAAAAGTAATTTCATAGTTAGTATCCTTCATGTACCCTAAGTTTATAGAACATTTAAACTTTACACAACATCCCCTGAGTATTAATTAATTGAATTAACCACTTACAATTGATTTCAATACTATGGCACGTGGCATTGTTTACACTTGTGAATCAAGAAAGCAATTTCTCGTTGTCACTCCTAGGCTTGTGGAATTTTTTAACGATAAGCCTCACGGGAGCTGCATCACGTGTTTCTAGCCTATACACCATCCTAGGAGTTTATTATGCAAAGAACTATCATATCTATTAACCTATGAATTTCTTTTGTTAATACTAAGTTTGAATTAATCACATTAAAGTTGATGTATTTATGTTTGAATTAATCAACTACAATTAATTTCAATACTATGGTATGTGGCATTGTTGACACCTGTGAATCAAGAAAGTAAGTTCTTACTGTGACTCCTAGGCTTATGGAATTTTTCATTGATAAGCCTTATGGGAGCTACACCATGGGTTTCCAGCTTATATATCGTCCTAGGGGTTTATTATGCCTCAAATCATCTGTAAGATCTCAAACTCATTCCATATACAGTAAATACTTAGACTATTAAAGAAAAACATAAAAACTCACCAATTATTATAAGAATATTCTAAACAACAACACAAAATGAAGACCTCCTTTGCGTTCACACAAAACCTAAATGCATCAAAATCGTATTATTAAAGCAATACATATGGTAGACATTAGTTGGAAGAATTATCTGGATGGACAGACAACTACAGACTACAAAGAAGAAGGATGAGTGATGCTCTTCAACATAATATAGAGCTTGCGAAAAAGAATATTTCGTATTTAATATAGTACACTTATTCAATAGTTTTGTTATAATATATATTAAAGCAAGCAAATCAGAAAATAAGGCAATCTGAGTTTTGATATATAATGCAATACAGAGAAAATCTATAATTTAAGCTAAAACATAAACATATGATACTAATTAGTTAACTGATGAGAATGCACTCTTATTTGAAGAGGACTACAATCGGTATAAAAATATGCTTTATCTTCAAAAGTATGCAAGATAAAACAAAGACATCGTGAACATCAATTTAAGAATTTCAAAGTTAAAATCCATTTTAATTTAGAAAAAGGAATATTTCAAAAAGATGGAATGGAGGCCAATTCTGGTTTGTCATCCCATTGAATAGTTTAATGGATGATGGGGATGTCCAAAAGTTTGAAGGTTTGGGATGCCCAAAAGTTGCTACTTAGGAAAACACCATATAGTTTTACCTACACATCTTTGTTTTTATATTTATTTAATTTTAAATTTTAGTAAAAAAAACTATCTATTTGAATTTTTATTTTTATTTTTATTTTAGTTCTTGTCAATTTTCAAAATTTAAGAAAATTAGAAAAGTGATTTTGTTTTTGTTTTTATTTTTTCATAATTTGTTGAGTAACACTAAAAAGTAGAATTATAGTTAAATAAGCATGGTAGTCTATACCACTCATTCATTAAATAACATTACCCTCCACTAATCCTCTAATTGCCTCCCTCAATTAAAATTCTCTTATTTATTTAACCGGATAATCAAGCCAAATGAGCATAAAATTGGACCACACCCCTAAAGGAGAGACTCTTAGACTCTTAGACTATCATGTGTTACCTTGTAGAACATCACTTTCAATTTCTTGTTTATTGGTAACAAATTAGTAAATAACCTTAATAAGATACAGCTCTTAACTTTAGTCCTTGGAAGTGGCGAACTAGTTTGTCTCCTAGTAGCCATGGAATTGGAAGTAGCACATGAAGATAAATAACTAACTGTGCCAAAAGGACATCATTCATCCAAAGTTCCAAAGCATGCATAAGAGTTAATTTCAATTGGTAAACCATGTTGTTAATTGCTAACTATTAAGTAGGTGTAAGAGCACAAACTTGTCAAATTTGTGTTATAATGTCCATATATACTCAATTTAATATATAATAAACATATATTATGGTCTATGAGAGTGAGAATACAAATTATAAAATAAAATTCCAAGTGTAAATTCCAAAACATTAGAGAATAAAGCATGTATGCAACTATTTCTTGATGTCAATTTATGTTCAGATAAATAGAGGAAAACTAATGGGAAATTAAGTAAAGATAGAGGTGAGTTGTGTAAAAAAGAATACCATTTTAATATTATTTTAAAATTAACCAATTTACATTATATTCAATGCTCGTTATCAACTTAATTGGAGCAAGAAAAGTTCTATAAAAGCTTGAAACCTGATAAAGTTCCCATCTTGCAAAGGATAATTAGGCATGTATAAATGCTTGTTGGCTCGAAACTATACTAGTTTTCATGATTCCTTGAAACAAATGAATTAAGAACTCTTTCGTATCTTGAACAAAACAAAACCAAAAAAGATTGTTTCTGTATATTACATATGATCCACAGGATATTTAGACATTTAAAACAAGGAGAAAACCATTAAAGAGACCACTCTGAACTTTTGTCGAACACTTCAAAGGAATGACATATTCATCCCAAATAACCTAAGAAAATCATGTCGCTTTCCTTCCTCAACATTTTCTAGAATATTGTAAAGCCAAATACATCACAGAAAATCGAAACAAACACAAAAACACCCCCAAAAACTCCTAACTTCGTGCAATGTTTTCTCTTAAAATACCAACATTATGTATATAAAAAGTCTCAAAGAACAAATACTGAATGACTTACCTTTGTTGGAGGACACAAGGACAGTGGCTGGAGAAGATAGAGGCACACAAAAGCTGACAAGGAGAAGAGAAATCAACAACAAAGAAACAAGAGAGAGGATATTAACCAAAAACGAAAACACAGGGGAGAGGGAGGTGATCTTCAGGTAGGTTAACGATGTCATTTTCATTTTATTAAAAATATTAAAGTTGAAGCAAACGATGACGTTTACCTCTAAAATTTACCAATGGAATCCTATTCTGCCAATAAACCTAAAACTTATTTATTACGCCTTTTTTACTGATGGAAATTTTCTATCGTCGCTATATTCCGTCGAAAAATTTATTGGGATAATTTCCCTCCATATTTACTGACATATATTTTTCCCTTCTCAAAATGAAAATTTTCCTGATAATTTTACTGATGGAAAATGAATTTTAGTCGATAATTTGCTACAATTTAGTTTTCGTTGGTAATTTTCTATCACTAATTACTAATTTTCTTATAGTGTTGGGCATTATTCTAGGGAAGCTTTAACTAATTTACCAATGGAATGCTTACAAGTTAACTTTACTCGATCTAAAGTTGTCCAAAGCCTTTTTAATGCAATTGGATTAAAATAACCTCAGTTTTAGAGAGCTTTTACTCCTCCAAATCTTCATTGCTAGTATTTTTATGATAGCCCCTAAATCTTTCATCTCAAATTCATTTTCCAACAAGGTTTCTAGTTCATTCACATCATGCATACTCTTTTTAGCAATTAACATATAATCCACATATAGTAGCAGAAAAGTAAATAATCCATCATCAAGGTACTTAACATATATATAATAATCATTGTCATATATCATATAGTAAATTCCGATCAAATAGGATTTAAACCTTTTCTATCATTATCATAGAGACTACTTTAGTCCATAGAGTGACTTCTTTAATTTACACACCAGATGCTCTTTTTTAGGTTAATTCAATCCATCAAGTTACTCCATATAAATTTGTTCCTCTAAGTCACAATAAAGAAACGTTGTCTTCATATCCATCTTTTTTAAATGCATATCCAAACTAGCTACCATTATCATCAAAATCTTGTTAGAAGTATGATGAAAAGAGAAATTTTATCATATAATTAATGCTCTTCCATTGTTTGTACCCTTTTACTACTAGCCATGCCTTAAACTTTTTCCTTCTTTTTCTATTATTATTGGCTTCCTTTAATGTACCTACTTGCATATATGGCCTCCTCCTTTTAGGAAGCTACACCAACTCCTAAATCTGACTTATGTTTAAGGACTCTATCTCCTCTATCATAGCTCCCATCCGTCTATCATTCTTCTGACTATTTATGGTCTTTTTAAAGTTAGGTTGATTTATATTTCTTGTGATAAATGAAAAGGGTACTGAGTCTTCCCAAAATATCTATTTGGTAGCCTAATGATACATCTCATTCTAACCATCACTATATTATGATGAAGCTCTTCTCTAGACATTGATCTATTTTAAATTGGAATTTTCAACATCTTCTAAGTATACTCCAGGCTAGTTTAGTTCCATTTATATTGCCCTTTATTGATATTGACACATTCTTTCCATTTGTTTACTTTAACATATATTGCTCATCAAACACCATATCCTTATTAATTAATATCTTCTTTGATGTAGGGTCCCAAAACTTATATCCATTCACACCTTTAAGGTAGCCAACAGATAGATACTTATTTAATTTTAGATCAAGCTTAAACGTCAAACCAAAGGTTTTTAACTAAAATAAATCTACCCTAATTCATGTCCATACTTTCTATAACTCTCCTAGTTATTAAGGTCCATAGTGATCTATTGATGAAGTAAAATGCCATATTCACTGATTTTATCTAAAAATTTTAGGAAGCCCAATATTCAACCTCAAAATTGACCTTGTCATTCATAAATCTAATCATCCTCTGTAAAACACCATTATATTGTAGTGTTTCTAGACTATATAGTGTCTTTTAATCTCGTGGTCCTTACAAAATTTGTAGAATTATGAGTTTGGGTGCTCAATATTGATATCTAATATCAAATACTTAATTTTTCTTCTTGTCTTCGTTTTCCTGTTTGTTTGATTCATTAACCCTACAAAGACCTCAAATTTTCACTTTATGAAGTATACATAGACTTTCCTTGAAAATTATTAATAAATGTCACAAAATACTAGGATCTAACCAATGAAAACTCTTTAATAGGAGCTTATACGTCAATAGAATTCCTTTATTTTTTTTACTCCTACTTCTTAGATGACACCTTAGAATATTTACTTAGCTAATAAAATTTGCAAAAAATCTAACCTCTAGTGTTTGATGCCCTTTAGTATTCTACTCTTATGAAGTTTCATCACCCCTCATTCATTGATATAACTCAATCACATATGTCATAATGCAATATTATTATCATTTGACTCTATTACTATAACCTCTCCATCTATAATTGTGCTCCCTATCAGTTTGTCGATATTTCTTTTCAATCTTAGTCATTTTATTATAATCAATGCATTCTTTACCACTTTAAAGTTGCCTTTATAAGTTAAAATCAGGTTTTTCCTTAAATGTGGCATATGTGGAACATCACAATTTCTTAGTAATACCATTAAACATCTTAATTATGATATGTCTTATTTTGATAATTTTACAAGCTCTATCATTCACCAATTGAATAGTTGCAAAGTTATTTTATGTGTATAACACAAATTGATCCTTATTGTTGTCATATGATATAAACATCCTACATCTAGCATCCATAAGTATTAAATTTGACTGGCTGAAATATAAAGTATAATTTTATTGCTACAATTTTAGTATTTGCTCTGCACCATATTAATAGACATTGATGAAACATCAAGCTTACTTTCATTACCTGTGTTATTTTTATTTAGATAGTCCTCCGAATATGTCATGTTTGCTCATATTTATAACACTGAACTATCTTTCTACCTTTAAATTTAAATTTAGAACTCTTTTTAGAGGAGCTATCCTTATTCTAGTCATTCCTATGGTCCCATTTTTTTCCTTAAAAGTAATAATTCTTCCTAAGAACTTTCATTAGTATTGAGTCTCTATTAGTTGTGAACTAAAAACCCAATGGAGGTATCCTTTAAACTAGTTATATCTTCACTCAATATGAGTATAGTAACAATATGTTCATATAAAAGAGGATATGAAAAAGGTAGAATCATTACTTTGTCCTTGTGTGTAATAGTCACCTTAAGCCTTAGCAAATCATTGACTATTTGATTAAACGCATTGATATATTATTCCAAATTTATCTATCTATGCATCTTCAACCTATATAGTTATTGCTTCAAATATAACTTATTTGTGAGAGATTTTTATTATCATATCTCCACAAGAGATGAAATCACAATGAACTGGTACATAAATTTATCTACCAAACAAAGTCGTATGCTTTTAACCGCTCACATATATAGCTCTTCACAATTAATCTCATCAATATCATATAGCTTATTTTCCCACAACACCTTCAATGTACCATGTTGCTCTAATAAGTTCTTCACTTTTTATTGCTATAGTATAAAATTCTTAAATTGATTGAACGTTTCCACTTTAAACTTAGCAACCAAAGTCATTGTTGTCTTAACAATGCTATGGGTGAAATTCTCAATCATTCATATTCAAGTAATTATCCACCTACTCTAAGCACTTTTGACCAATGAAGGATAATGGACACTTAAAGACATAAATTTTCTAATGATCCCATAGGTGTTATGCTCTCCATAAACTAGTATGCTATAATAACTAGTTAAACTATTAATGTAAGAAAGCCAATAAGCTTACACCTTAAAACTACCCCTTAAAAGTGCTATATTAACTCCCTTGTAATTTGGTCATCTAAAATTACAAACCTCAAAAAGAGGTTACCTCAAGAAAGGAACTAAAACATTGACATTTAAATAGCCAAGTTGATAATTTTAGCATAAAAACTATTAAATAGGTTCAAAATGTTAATCCTTTATACTTATGATGGTATGTAAGATCTTATTAATCATATTCACATACACAAGGAGCTTATCGACTTGCATAATGCAATAGAATATAAAGCTTTCTCTGTAGCGCCCCCTTATCGCAGAGTACACACCGGGACGCCCGTGGGTCATTCCGACACATATCCCACAATAAGGGAGAGTTACGATCGGTCAGTCACTACAGTACTCTTCATGGCATCAATAATATAAAACCACAATAAAAAAATCACTAAATTTTAAAACCAAGATACTTTCTCATTTCATAGCATCAACAGAAATATAGACCAGTCTATCAGTTCCCACTGTCTAAATACATTACTCCAAAAAGGAAACTGATACAAAAGTCTATACTAGGTCATTCCCCAAAATCAATCCCAGCTGACTGACCTATGAGCCATGCCTTCTCTTGCCAACGCGCTCACCCGGAAGGAAAATCTATCTCTGGAGCTAGGAGCCTAATCTATCGATCCTGAAAATATAATGCAATTTTGGGTGAGTTTGCGAACTCAATGAGAAACCATCATCGATGGTTCACTCAATTCATGCATT
>JAOTIZ010000006.1:28071282-28085652 GCA_027123425.1 Erythroxylum panamense | reverse complement strand
CTAATAACATACTCCACTTAAATTTAAACTTAATCCCTCACTTAATTTCCATTTTCTTAAGAGCTAACACCTCAAAATAATGTAGACAATACTTCAAAATAATTTAGACAAGCTTAAATAAAAAAAAATTCAGGGGCCAACAATTTGTCTTTGAGGTCTTCATAAAAGTTGTAGATATTGAGGTCCTCTTTTGAATCATATAAAGAATACCTTAATCCAATAATTTTAAAGAAAGTTATGACAATTTTCCTAGTTTGTCTGACCCTTCATCTGGTTTCATCTGACCCTATCGTCTGGTCCACTTTTGTTCCTCTAGATGACAAAGTCTATCTTCAAGGTCTTCACGAAGGTTGTAGATATTGAATTCTTCTTTCAAACTGTATAAAAAATATCTTAATCTGATATCTAAAGAGAAAGTTATACAAATTTTCCTGAATCAGGTTCAATATAATTGAGGACGGAACCTTGTTTGATTCCTTTGGCCCAATCTTTATTGTCCGACATCTAAACGAAGTGATCCTTGAGATAATAGATTCCTAACACATTGTGCTATCTCTCCATAAAAATTGGCAGCATTCCGAATTGACTAGAAAAAGGTTTGATTGAAGGAAAGTGAGGTAATATGTTGGAATAGTATGAATTGGTGTTATTTTACTGAACATGCTTCAATATTTTGAATATATCTAGATCTGTAGGGTTCCAATTGAGATAATTTTCAATGTGGAGTAAACTAAAGACATAGGTTTACAAATTATATGTAGAAATTGAATTCTGATTCAGCCTCTAAGATGTTCAATTTCTGGATGAAAGTTGGGTATTCATTAGAAACTTAAGACAGTGGGAAACCAATTTTCTGAAGAAGTCAAATTGTGATTCCAGTTGAGGTTTCACCAAAATCTGTTTTGATGTTGAAGAAATGTGAATGAGATGATTTTTGTTTCTAAATAAACTAGAGACATGGAGATTCCAATTTTTCTGGAGGAATAGAATTTTAATTCAGTCCATAAGACTTTTAATATCTGGATGGAAGTTGAGCATAAAATATTTGCTTTAGTATAAGAATGATTCGGAAAATAGGGCCCGATACTTGCAATATCAGATAATGAAGATGAACCGAGGATGACTAATGAGGGTTAATTGGAATAATCATAAATGGTTAAGATATTTTATTAGTATAAGCTCATGTTTTATGGCTCTAAATGTTGGGCTCCGAAATTGGGGTCCAATATAAACTGAGTTTTGAAAGTAAAAAAACCCTTCATCTCCAAAAGTAATAGGTTGAATTATATACGAAGAGCGTTTAACCCAAAGACAATCTTTAGGTTAATAGTTTTAAAATACGAAATCCTACAATATGTAAGCATAACATATGTGAGCTTAGCATAAGTAGACATAACAAACGCGAGCTTACCATATGCATGCTTGATAGGGTAGGCTTAAGATATGCAAACTTAATACATGCAAACTAAGGACATGTAAGCACAACACATGCAAATTGAGAATGTAGGCTCAACATATGTGTGCTTAGAAATGCATGCTTAGTATATACAAATTTAGTATATGTAGGCTTAACATAAGTAACCTCAGCATATGCAGGCTCAATATGTACATACTTGGCATATGTAAGCACAACTCATGAAGGATCAACATATGCAGGCTCATTATATACAGACTCAATATATTTAGCCTCAATATGTGCATGCGTAGCACATGCAATTTCAATATATGTAGGTTCATAATGCTCATGTGCTTAACACATGTAGATTTGATATATACATGGAAAACATATATTAAAGGAGATGAAGAAGAACCCAATATAAATGTGACTGTTAGGGATGCAAGTAACAAAAATGAACCTTATAGAAAGAATATTTGTTAAAAGAGTCAAAATTTGGTAAAAATACTACAATTCTTTTTGGATACAAATGCGATCTCTTTAACTTTATCTAATCAACTAGGTGGACTACATTAAGATTCAAATGTTAGAGCTTAAAGTTATATTAAAACTAATCCTTTTTACAAATTCATTATAAAAAGGTGTTAGTTATTAATGTAACATTCATCCACTTCTTTTTTTTTGTTACCATTCTTTACTTTAAGTTAGATAACCCTTTATATTTACTAAATGTCATTGTTGGAATTATTTTGACAAATTCATCTTTCTTCTTTCTTTTAGTAGACTTGTTAGGCCCTTTTGAGTCTTTAACTTTTTAACGACTATTCTAATTTTGTAGTTATAAACTTTTGATTAATATTAAAATTATGTAATTGGAGGTCACTATGCGTCAAATTTTGGTGTAAGATAGATATTTTTTAAATAGATAATTACACGAAGATGACACTTTCCAAAACTTACTTGACAAGAAATGTGAAGCTTGTTAAACCGGTGCTTTAGTTGAATAACAGTGGAATGGAATTTGTTAGTGCTGTCCTTTGGAGTTCCATAGATCATCATCGTTTCTCCGGGAAGCGGTAACTCCATCGGAAGTAATTTTATTTTTTTAAATCAATCTTTTAATTTTTTAAATTTTACGGCACTGGTCGGTATTTTAAATACCAACTAATATTAGCTACTATTATACGAAATCAATGATATTAGTTAGTGTTATAGGTCGATATTGAACTTTATAATTTTGTACCGTTTTTAACTGATATGATATATTCGAATTAGTACTTACTAAAATTCAGTGGGTTGACGTAGGTGACGCATACATTCGTCGCTTATCCAAGAAGTTCTGGGTTCGATCTTTGCCCTTGAGAATGCAGCAAACTCCTGGGCCAACAGCAGCTCCCGCAAAGGATGTATCAGTACCATGAAAGGGGATTAGTCACCGGCTTCAGCCCAGTGAACACCTCCTAGGAGGATAAAGAAAAAAAAGTACTTACTAACACGGTACGAAACTGTATTGCTTATTTGATTGTTTATAAACACTCATTAGTGAAGATTTAGAAGCGAATCTTATCGTCAATACTAAATTCGAATTATGAGAATGTGATATTATGTTTGTTATATCAGACACCGCCAAAGCCCAAAACAGGGTCCCTTTCTCCTTAAATGAAGACGCGGCCAACTAAAGCAGGAGTTTACTTTTCATTTTAGCCACATGGTTCTCGGGAATGGACTTAATGTGGACGATCCTCAGCTATTTTCTTTTCATTATCATCCAATCTCAGAAGAACTTTTATTGATGGAAAAATGAGCCCAAATCCGAAATTGAATCACTCGGCCCACATCTTGTTCTCTTCTCATCGCATTCTTCTCCATTCATCTCCTACGCAAAGCAATCCCAACTCATTCAGACGACAGCCAAAGTTGCTTCCCTCTACCTCTCTGCCTCCGCTTGTACATAACCAAGAGCTTTATAGCTGTACTGAGCGTGGTCATGTTCGTAAAGCACACTCTTCTATTGTCAGCTATCCGTCGTCGGCGTTCTCTCCACTCTATATCCACCCTCTCTTATGTCCATCTCTCCGCTCTCGACAAAGCCAATAACGGCCCTAAACCCTCCTTCCCTTCACTCCCTCCGATACTCTCATCCCACTTTCCCAACACCACAACTTACTCCATCTCCAACCCCTTCCCTTTTTCGCTTTCTCGATCCTTGTCTACAAGTTCAAACCACGATGACTTCGATGAGATGCTGTATGACCCGTCTGCTTTGTCATCCAATGAGCTAGAGGCTTCCCATGTTGAACCTGATACAGTTGATGACAGTTTGGGAGTTTTTACTGCCATTGGTGTTGGTGGCAGTGAAGATTTGATCCTCCCAATTCACGCTGTCATGTCGTTGCTTGATGGTTATCATGAATTTTCCGGCTTTCCTTGGTGAGTAGGAAGTGGTACTTGATTTTTTGTGTTAACGATTCCATTTTTATGGAGAATTGGTTGGTTCTTTCTTCTCATATTATCACGGTTTGTGCTCTCTTCTGTTTTTTTACGATTCGGAATTGTCAAATGGGTTGATATTCAGGTGGATAGTTATTGCTTCCTCGACACTGGCCATGAGAGTGTCGTTGTTGCCTTTACTTGTTTTGCAACTCAGGAAGTTGAAGAGGGTCTCTGAATTATTTCCAAAATGTGAGTTTTTCTTTTAATTTCAATGGCTATCCGTGCTCTTTCTTTGTCTAAAAGATATTTAAGCAAAAGTAATTTTCTACTTCACGATATGCATTTCTCATAGTGCCTACTCCATTCCGACCACCGCTATCAGGAAGGAGCTTGATTGATCAACTTTTACTTTTTCGGAAGGAAAGACGGGCAATTGGCTGTCCCTCGTTTTTATGGCTTTTTGCATATGTCTCTGTTCAGGTGATGCAATCTTTTCTTCTTTTATTTTGAACACTACTTTCATGATCTATTGTGAAAAATTATGCTTTATTGTTTTAGTTGGACGGTCGTTCTCACCATATCAGTGATTTAACGTCATATGAGAAGTCAATATGATTATGCTGATTGATGATATTAGGTTGTTTAAGAATGACAGTAAGTTTCTAATTAGTCATTTTCTCTTTAAATATACCTGCGCAGATACCCTGTTTTCTCTTATGGATGGCCAGCATACGAAGAATGTCCCTGGACCAACATCCAGGGTTTGATTCTGTAAGAAACCTTAACTGTCTGAAACTTGAATATTCAATTAAAATTACATGCATTAAATTTATTTTGTAAACTCGTTTCTCATAGAAAAGTTATCTAATCTGTACTTGGCATCCATTTGTGCAAGGAGCAAATAGCCCATCAGTTGAATTATAACATCAAATGTTGGTCACTAAGTTTATAGATAAAGAAAATTTTCATATAAGTTTATGTTTCATTTATAAGGTGTTTAAATAGATGGAGTGAGAGAGAAGTGGGAGCTCATGATTACATCGGTGTAGGAGCCAAAAACACAGTTATAATTTATGAGTTCAGGTAATTAGCATTTAGGTTAAAGATGTACATTTTCTGAGTGGCCTCTGCTGGGATATTGTTTCATTTTAGGCATTAGAAGGAAAACAGAACTCTTTTATCCTTGTCTTGTCAAAAATGCCCTGTTAGACATTTTTTGACATGCCTTGAGTTCCCCGAACATGAATCTCGTTCTATATGCGTGCATGAATCTCGTTCTATCTGTATTGTTTATTTGCCTTTTGTTTTTCATCGAGTAATATCATACAAGAATACAATATTTACCATCTTTTAATGTTGAAAAACTTGCATTACTTATGATTCTCTATTTAGATTATGCAGTTTCATTGAGGCATTCGTCTCTCTAGGGAGCTGAAGCTTATGTTGTAATTGAATGACAGGGTGGCACTCTGTGGTTTCAGAATTTGACTGAATGCCCGCATGGTGTTTTAAGTCCAATATTTCCATTATTGATTGCTGGTTTGCACTACTTAAACATTCAGGTGGCTTTATACTTCTGTCTCGATTTAATAGTTAAGCTTGTATTCTGTCTCTCTATTACCCCAAGCAGGAAGAGGCCGATCTATACCACATTAAAATCATTTTGTATTTTTTCCCCCAGTGACGGAAATACATAAATAAGAACTGAAAAAAATCTTGACAATTGAAAGTGCCATTACATACACTGTGAAACTTGATTTTATTTGCATGATTTGGTGAGGTTTTCATGAAATTAAATGACAATGCTATTCTTCCATTTCACTTATTGACATTTTTGTTACGGATTCTTTTGTCAGCTTTCTTTTAGAAAAACATCTTTTACAAAATCAGATAGCATTTTCGGCTTATTAGCAAAGGTGAGTATATCAGAATCTTAACCATGGATGTTGTGTTTTGGAATTGTAATTCTTATTGCATTATTTTTCGCTCATGATGAATGTCTGTTGTTGTAGTACTACAAGCATTACTTGGATTTTCTTACGCTGCCAATATTTGCCATAGGGTTTTACCTTCCACAGGTGATAACATTCAATCTCAATTTCCTTTTCCTTAACGATTTAACAATATGGTCTTGACTAGTTTGCTTTTATTGGTCTTACCAGTATTTGCTAATATCAGCTTACAATGTTTATCTAATACTTTATTCAACTTAGTCTTAGTTGCGTTCACATCAATTTCTTTAAAACTTAGTTTACCTTCTTTCCATTATCATCTATCAATTATCATAGAGTTACATTCTCAATCAAGCTCACCTTACCTAACTCGATGAAGCTTGCAAATCAAACAATTTTATGCAGAAATTTCCTGACAGCCGAAAACTGTATCACATCTTTACACCTATTTAGGAAAAAAATCATGTTAGTCTTTTTCCTTAAAACCTATGAAAGTCCTCCCTCTTGCATATCAATCAGATGTTCCTAAGGAAATAGCTTTCTATGTACCTGGTGTTTATTGCAACTGATGAACGTTGTCAATGACTTGTTTGGAAGAGTGACTGGAAATTGATCGGGCTGGATAAAATTACTACAACTTCCATCCTCTCAAACAGAGTGTTTTACTGATAGAAGAATTATGGTTGATGAAAGTGGGTAAATTCTCCCATCCACTTGTAATGCTATCCTTTTTGGAAATAGATATGTTAAACATTTTTGAGAAACTTCATATAATTTTTCATCACCTTATCCTTGTAACAAAAGTTCTTTTTAAAAGGATATTTTTAATAGATAGGTAACAATCTTTTCTTTTCTGGAACTTGCCTCGATTTGATAAGCAATAGATTGACCTTTAGTTTAAGTTCTTGAATGCCGCTCTCAGAAGTTATGGTAAAAATAACATGCTTATTTTTGGTGATTTTGTGCTTCTTGATTTCTTTTGTAATTGCTTCTTGAATTTATAATTTGATCAACTCTTTTGTACATGGTGTAAATAATTTCCCTCATCTCTCCTGGTATATACTTTATTGAATTAAATTTAAAGAAGTATATAGAATAAGAAAAGAGGAATAAAGTCAAGTAAGGACATATATAGTAATGGAGACTTTTAAGGAGGATATCATTGTCCAGACTATATAAAAGATCTAGAATGGCTTCCATAAGTCCAAATGAGAGTTCGTACAACTTCAGTTGATGGACTAGCTTAGCTACTCGTATAGCTTCTAAAAGTTTAAAAATTTGTAACTAAGTGCTCCTATCATGAGTTTAGGACCCATTGTAATTGAAATGGTTGCCGAAGCAGTATCCGCTGTTGTCAATCTTGCTGTATATGGAGCTATCCTTGATGCATATTTTCTATTGATGTCATGATATCCTAAGCATGCTAGATATACACTTCCTACAGACCTGTCCAAAACACAGTGGAGAACTTATGGTATGAAAAGGATTATGTTGAGAATACAATGCCATTTGTTTTATTCTATTGAATGAGGGCTATCTGTTGAAGGGCCCTTAGTCCTAATTTCTTGTTGGAAAGCTAATTCTTCTTCTTCTTTTCCTTATCGTCTCGTATTTCTTTTCTTTTCCCTTCAACAATCTAGTCCTCTTGTTGTTACGGTAAGTATGATTATCACCTTGGAGTTTATGACCCATTACTTTGTTTGTCTTGCATTTGTCTATCGTACTTCACTCCATTGGTCCTACCTGTTCTTTCCACATGCTTAATTATATATTATTGCAACTCTAATGCCTTGTTCTCATATGATAAGGCACTAATTCTTCATCAAATTCATCAGTAAACAGATGCAGCTGAGATGCAATTTAGTAAAATTGTTATTATTTAAGATATCTACTTATTATTTGTGTTCGTCTGCTTGTACCTTCAATGCTTTATAATTCAATTTCTTCTTAATCTTTTGTATTTTCAGAATAATAATTTTCACTCTGCTTTATTGTGTAGGGAAGTCTGCTCTACTGGGTGACCAACAGTTCACTAAGTGTTCTACAGGTTAGTTATGCACTTCATGTTTGCAACAAAAATTTGGTTTATGCCTTCTAGATGTTATTTAATTGTATGAAAAGTACTTTTAAATGTGTTTTGATGGTCAAAGGACAGGAACTCCTTTGAGTTCAAATGTAAATTTGCTAGGAAAGCTATCCTTTGGATGATGGGGACATTCTTGATATCTTATTTACTTGGGACATAGTATTGATGCCACAGTGCTTTTTAAATAGACTTCAGCTGCTCTAATGTATCACATTTTGGTGTCTTGATTGTACAGAGAGCTATCATCTTCATTTAACCCGTTAGCATGTAGATCATATTTAATTGATGACATTTAATTACAACATAGTGAACGTACATGAGAACTCAGGATGATGTCTAATATGGTTACTCTCTGAAATCTTTCTATTGCAAGCCTGTGTCCTCTAAAGATACCGCTTGAACCATGCTAACCTTAACCATGACACCTTAGCTTTTGCTGACATGTTTTTGAATGACTAGGATATGTACCATTTGTCTTCTATCTTACAATGAGGAATGTGTTGGTTGGTGACTTTAGATGGCTTCATGATAAATATCCTGCTGGCATATTTCTACTTTCTTACTTGACAAAGTCAACTGTGCAGCTATTATTGTTCGATCATCCTGGTTTTCGTGGAACATTAGGGTTACCAGACAAAGGTTCTCCTATCGCAGCAGCAGAAGCAGCTGCTGCAAATCCTGAAGAAATTGATGCACCAAGGACAACATTCTTGGATTCATCTACTAAAATGCGAAAAGTTTCTGTTGAAAACTTATCCCCTAAAGAGCTACTTATTGTGAGTGACCGCCAATACATATAGAACACAGTGAATTCTGTAGAGAATAGAACCTTTTCTCATTTTCTTTTTTTGCTGGTACTGCTGACAGCTTTCAGTCCAACTTTTGTCTAAGGGTCAACAATCTAGGGCAATTCCTTTGCTACAGTAACTGCTTTTGCCTTTTTTCTTCTCTGCTGTTTGATGACTAATTTTATATGGATATCACATTGCATATCATCTTTGGTACAGATTAGCTCTGGAGAAGGACCCCAACTATGTGAGAGCTCTGACTGTTTTGGGCCAGACTTTACTGCAACAAGGACAAGTTGCAGAGGCTGCTGAATATTTGGAGTCTGCTATATCCAAGGTTTGGATGATCTCTTTCTTAAACCTTATTCAATATCTCTTTTATTTATTTTTTCTCCCAAAACTAGTGAAATGCTATTGGACCTGAATTGCACATGAAGGGGTTGCTTACTCTCCTCTCATAAGTTTCATCCCACTATTGAATAGCCTTTCTCCTCCTCAAGTTCTCCCACCTCCACAAACCTCCTTCCTCTGGCATTTCCTCGTTTGTATCATGGTTCAGCTTTCTATGCACAATCATTATGGACATTGAGTTGTAACTCTTTCATGCCTGGCAAGCCAGCGCCTACTAGCATTTACTACTAAATCGTTAGTTCTTGTAAAATGACTTTCTTACAGTACTGCATACTTTGATCTTCGAGTTTAAAGTTGAGATGTAACTTCTTTCTGGTACTTTTATGATAGTGCAACTGTTGAACTTACCATTAATCAGAAGCTTTCTGATGCATCAGCTCTTTCTTACTGGAAATCAGTCAGATGCTGAGTATATTGATCTTCTAATGCTGGCATCTCAATGGGCTGGTGTTGCCTGCATACGGCAGGTAATGTTAAATTAACTAGGATTACCCTGTGAAATTATAATAAGATATAGGGTGTCAATATTTTGACATGACAGTCAACAAAAAGATTTTTGACTATCTGCTCACCTTGTACAATCTAGCTTGAGGATTTCTAATGGCTTTTGAATGATTAATCCACGTAAATGGCATTTCCTTTTGTATGGCAGGGGAAGAATGCAGAAGGAATTGTACATCTGGAAAGAGTTGCAAGTTTGAAAGAACCAGAGGACCCAAAGAGTAAGGTCCATTATTTTGATGGATTGGTATTGCTTGCAAGGTACGTAATGAAAGCATCCTAGAAAATTGATAGTTTTGAGCATTTTAAAACTTCATCATTTCAGATGATTCTGAATGAATAATGCAACTCTGCAGTGCTTTATATAACGAGGGTCGCAAAGCTGAAGCCGCAAAATATCTGCGCTTTGCAGCTGCCTATAATTCTGCTTATAATGAATTGTTGAAACAGTGTGAAAATGAAGAGGACAATTTTGTGAACGACCTTACCAGCAGCAGAAGACGAGATTACTAAAATAAGTTTCTCTTTATTTGTTTGCATATTGATTCTTTTCATCATTAGCTTACTCAAAAGAATAATTTCAATCTCCAGTAAATGTTGTATCAGTATCATGCAAAATTTTGTTAGGAAGCAATCTGGCATTGGGAGCGACCCGAGTTGTTCAATTTTGTCGTAGACTGGAGATGAATAAGGTGATTATTTAATGGCCACAAAGCCCAATATTTTTTTTAAAGTTAATTATATTGCGGTATTAGCCCTATTTAGTCAAGATGCACTAGTAGAATATGTCAACTCTTGAAAATTATTAAACTGAAATGACGAAATGACTTTTAACGTAACAATGTCACATTACTGGCATATTGAAGTTAATATGATAATGTTACCAATGAGCATAAAAAATACAAAGCCCCAAAAATAAAAATATCTATAAATTCAATACCACACCTTAGTTTCTGCATTATATGTGATGTTCCTATTTCAAAATTTATCAAGCACAAAATGTAGTATGTTTACAACTCAAAATATCATTATTCGTAATATCATAAAAAAACATTAACTTCTTATAAATGTTATTGGAACCATATTTCTCAGCTATTTTTTTAAGTACGTGCTACAAACATAGTCTATGCATAATAGTAGGAAATACCACCTTAATAGTGTTAACTATGCTTTCGGTAATCATCTGTAATTATAGTACCATACACCTCAACCATATATGGAACAACCAACAAAAATTATCAGTGGTCTCACTTCCTTATAGTGCACAACTAAGAAAAATAGATTGCCCCCTGATGGTTAACATTGATAAATGGGGCAAACAAAATTTAGTACTTATTGACTAAATAAGTGGCATCAAGTGTCACCATATCACCAAATCCATTATATACTACACAACTCCTTGGATCAACTTAGAAAATATTCCTCAACATTTCTTCCTCATCACAAAAAAAAAAACTACTATCCCTCCCCTTCATTCTAATAAACATCTTATACACCACTTTCACATCTCGTTCTTCCAATCTCAAGCTCCTCAGCTTGTCTGTATAATTTAGACAATCCTTATGTAAACATCTGCTTATCCTCTAAGTACTTTCATCCAACCAACAACATACCTAAGCATTGCATCCAATTCTTGGATTAATTCTAAGTTTCATTATATTCAAAACTTTGAGTTTTATATAATCAACCTCTATGACATATTATGTTCTATTATTAAAGGCTCTATTCTCATCTTTTTTTTTCTTACCTGCATAACAACTGTAGACCTAAGACATCTTACATACTTTTGGTGTAAATTAGAAATTATTTTTGAACTTTTAAACTTCATTCTCACTTTAAGTACCACCTTTATCTCAATGTCCTTTGTCCCATTACGTAAAATAAAGGAACAAACAGATGTTTTCATTTCCATACCAATAAAATAGTTTTTAAGGTTAACTGACATATTTGTCCTTTTTATTTTAATCAGAATTTTTCCCATTGCCTACTTCTAAACATCATAACTACTATAACATAACCTGATCTTCACTACCCACCAACTCACTTAACAATCATACTCTGTATTTGTGTCTCTAAACTGTCTCACCTCTCAAGACTTAAGTCAAGCATATGAAAGGTTCTCTATCATTTCCGTATGTTAGTGTTTGAATGTATTACTTTTGTTTAACATAAGGTTATGAGATACCTATCTTTGTAAATACAATAGCATATGTGCAAGAATTGATTCTGAATTGGATTTAAGACATCAGAGAATTAATATGATCAACATAGATTTCTTTTTTTGTATAATCAACATATTAGATATTTTGAACCTTTAAATCTAACTATCATCCTCAAAGTCCATGTGATTGTTGAAAATACAAAGAGTAATAAACAGGGTCCTTAACATACTTGTAAGTGTGCCCAAATCCTATGTAGGGTTTTGTATTTGTCAATCGCATGAGTTATAAATAAGTATAAACTACTTTATATAAGGTTTAATTACATCATATTTATGGTATAATTTACCTCAGTTAAGAATTTTTATGGTATTTATATTATAAAATTAAGTTTGGTATCTATGACAAATTAGGAATATTTGGATTGGTTAAAATCGAGGATATGAGAAATTATTGAAAGCATTTCACACTCCTTAAAATAACTATTTATACACTAATGTAAATAGGAGTATATTTTAAGTATGACAACCTTCTATTTGATTTGATGTTATAAGTTGAAGGATTATAATTGACTATGTACTACTTTAATATTTTAAAGAATGTTAATAATACATTTCATTATTGGTTTATACCTACCTTTATTGACTAAGATTCTTGGTATGAACATAGTTTGTAATATTGGAAAATGAATGTGTTCTTGTATGAATATTTATAATTGCTAATGGTAATTATTATAAAATCAAAGGTAAGGACTTTTTGTTACTATATAAAACAATTTCAATAAACTTTTGATTCCTTATAGAAGGAAATTGGGGACTTGAGATCTGTCAAAAAAATTTCATAGTTATATATGCATTGACGATTTACTAATACAAAAATAATTAAGTAAGAGGTTTTAGTTGTTTGAAATTTCATCCCTTGTTATCTATTTAAGGTTGATTTTATTATAATTGGTTCATTTAATGAACTAAAAAATTATCTATTATCTTATGAATATATATTGAATTGAGTTATTCTATATTTGTCTGTGATCTTCTATCCTTTTTAGCTCATGTAGGGTATATTATATGGTGTGAAACACGGGTGTGTCTCTACACTTATCCTACTATGAGCATAAAAGAATATATATGAGTGTCAAGTTCCTTCAATCTTAGTCTTTACAATTGATTACTGCATACTTCAACTTGTCTATGATATTACTCACTAAGTCAATCTAGTGAATCTATACATTTATGGAATTATAGGTTGATAAACTCATGCTAAACATGCATGAGTTATTTCCTATGTTGGTTTGAACATCTTTACATAGTAATATATACAAAGGTTTTTATTCCTGTGTTTAGTTTTGGATTAGGCTCAAATGATTACATTGTCTTAAATACAGTTATATATATAGGCATGTATTTTCCCATATGAATATCTATAAAAAGTTTAAGGTAATGAACATAATGGATAATATAGTCATGTAAACAATGATGTACTTGAATAAATAAACTATGAACACATTTTGGTACCTGATTGTGTAGCAAATCATCTTCCTATAATAGCATTAAATTAAGTGACATGATCAGATGGGCGTGTATGTATTATTATAGATTGAGTTTTCATGTCATATCTATTATGTGTAGGGAATAAAAAATTTGTTAAAACTCAGAAAGATTACACCCATGATAGTAATCTATATTAAATTTATACTTTAAGTATACAATAGTTGCACATTTTTAAGTAATATTTCATCTATTAATGATTTTTTCTAGAATAAAGGAAAGTTTCGATCACTGTTTTGATGATAAAAAGATAAGTACTATTAATGAGTTTTATTTTCGTTGAAAGCAATATGAGAGTATATTATTCTATGCCTAAATTAAGAGACATTCCATAAACTTTCTAATGAAAAGTTGAAGTTTGCAACATTCAAAGTGAAGGAAAAAGAAGATCAAGGCATCTAAAGGTTTTATATAATGTGTAATGTTTATTGTACTTTCACTTAGTCACTCTAATATTCTTAAAGATTCACCATGTATAAGAACATCATCATTTTAATTAATTTCATAAGTATTTTATTCTTCAAAAGGGATTAAAATTTTAAGCTCAAAGAGAACCTAAGATAATGAAGTTTGAGCATTTGAAGTTGTTAAAATCATGATTTTATGGGGATTAATCAACCTATATAAGGTAATGTCGAACGGTATTGGTTAAACTTATTAAGGATTGATATATTAAGAGTTTATAGTAACATTGGTTGATATATTAGTCGATTAATATTGCCTAGTAATTGACCAATATGTAATGACTAGTGAATTTTGCGAATTTAAATGACATCAATCAACCAATGTGCTACACTAGTTGACTAATATGTTGGAACTAGCTATTGTAATGCTACTGTTTGGCTCCAATTACAAAGATGAGTTCTAAAATCCTATAAATACACATTTTCTCATTAGTTCTTGCATCGAAAAGCATTTAGGTGTTTCTATACATATATTTCTAATGTTTTTCAAGTAACTGAGTGTAGCACCCCAACCCCGCAGGACCCGAACCCGATATCGTGGGTGATATCCGAGTCCGCCACACGAGATTGGTAGGCTACGGCACTCAATTACGGTACAAAACTCAGTATGCAGTTTTGAAAACATTTTAGAAC
>JAOTIZ010000006.1:28015476-28036030 GCA_027123425.1 Erythroxylum panamense | reverse complement strand
AATCTTTAGGGTTTGATGTAATTGTTAGTGATATTGGGTTGAAATGAGCTTGGAAATGAAGTAGAAGAGGTGTTTTAATGTTAAGATGAGTTATATTTGAAAGATGGGAAGTATATAGTTGAAGAATGTCCAAAAATAGGTTTTCGGGAGGTTTCTAGACATGTTCGCCGCAGCGAACTCCAACTTGTTCGCCGCGACAGACTTTTTCCCTCGCCGCGGCGGACTCCAACATTTTCGCCTTGGCGAAATCCTGTTTTCTTGCACAGACATATTTTGATATTTTAGACATAACTTTTGATGTAGATGTCCCCATGAGGTGATTTTTAATTCGTTGTAAATAGAGACATAGGTCTACAAGTTTTATGAAGAAAAGAAGTTTTAATTCAGTTTATAAATATCTCAATTTTTGGATGGTAGTTGAGTGTAGAATATAGTTTCAACATAAGGATAGTCCCAATATGTTTGAAGTATAAATTTCGGATTTCTGAACCAAATTGAGTGAGTTTGGTGTCATTAGAAACTTAAGACAATGGGAAACATTTTTTCTAGAAGAAAATATTATTAGATTTTGTCATTTACTTGATCAGCGTGATCATAGAAAACTGACCCGAATGTTTGGACTTTTGGAAGATTTTGAGTTCTTAGAATTTATCTTAGTGAATATGCAATATATGGGTCCTCAAATTTGTATTCCTATTGAATAGGAATTTTGTATTTGATAAAGGGAATTAACGTAGACAAGAGGATCAAGAGTAGAGGCATCTTTTAAGCATGTATCCAAACAAGGAATTCAGGTTGTTTGCAAAGAGAAGAGGCATTTTGAGCTAGTCAAGTCTTTAAGCAGGGAAATCAAGGTGGGTACATGTTTATAATATAAATAAGCTATTACTGTTTTCTTTAAATCAAAGAAGTTTTCTGATTTCATTTGCATCATTAGTGCTGCATTATTGTTTATGAATGACTTGTGAAATATGCTATATGTTTGTTACATGACTTGAGCGATATTTTGAAAAGAGGCATGTTTATGAAATCATCTTTTCAAGAATGGTTTTCAAGATATACATCAAGTATATGCTAAGCAAGTTTTCAAGAAAAGTTCCATTTTGGGCAACAAGTTTACAAGATTTTGAAATCTATGTGTTATGTGGGTTTGTGGTAGTCCCTCAAGAACCGTCACGTGCACGTTGACCCAAGTATAGGCTTTTCTCGCCTGCCTGCTAGTGGTACGGAGCTCCTTCAAGGACTCCCTCAAGTTTACTACTACACAGAACCATTATATGGGAATGTATAGTGCGTCATATTTTAGACTTACCCAAACCATTTTGATGTGCTTATGTACTCATGATATGTTTGATCAAGTTTGATGCATTCATGTTTTGTGACTTGTGGATTTTTTCTAAAAGCCTAGGAAACATGTATTTTATAAACTCATTGAAAGTTTACTATGACAAGAAAAATAATTTCAAAAAGTTTTGCTGATCTTTTTATTATAAACTGTTACCCACGAGCTTTCAAGCTCACTCCCTTCCTGTCCCCACCCCTAGGTGATGAGCAAGAGATGGAGTGAAAGAGAGTCAAGGCATCACTCCAAATTTGCTTATGTTATATTTTAAGTTAGTTTTGGAAAACACAAGGCTTTAGTCACATTTCAAGAATTTGCAGTTCATGTAACTTTTGTATTTTGAGATTTCGGATTATGTTGTAATGTGGTTTGAAAGGTCATTATAGCTTTGTAAAGCCCTTTGTTTTGAGGGTATTGAAATGTGAATGCTGAAAATTAGTTGTACGTAATGTATTAAAGAGTATGATAAAGTAAAGATATGAGAGTCTTATGATATTTCCGCAAGAGTCGGACTTCACATTCAAAAATAGGATCCAACATTAAAGTAATAAGTTTGTTTTGATGTTTGATTATCATGGGCATGCCACCCTTATGGGATGATGCCTAATAAGGGTTTTTGGAAATAACCCTATGGGTCACGCTTCATGATTTCGCAAGAGTTGGGTTCCGGAGTCAGTGCCCAACAAACCTAGCCTCTAAGATGTTCAATATCTGGATGGAAGTTGAGGATAGAATATTTTCTTCAGTATAAGAAAGATTCGAAAGATAGGGTCCAACAATATAGGTGATTTTGTATCGACCAGACTTTATTGGTTGATCAAAAGTAACTATATTTGTTCGACTCATAACTGTAATATTACTAACTTGAAAAGATTTAAAATGCTTTGATATTATTTGTTATTATCTCTAGTTTAACAACATTACACATAGATTGATATATCACTTTTTAAAATTTCAAATTATTTTTTAAGTGAAACTATTTTAAAATCGTAAACATTTAATTCACTCCCTTTTTTGATGTTACCAGTAACCACTGTATACAAACATTTGAATATCACTTTATGATATGGAATTAAGCTCCTTAATCACTTGAATTATTTGCTAAAATTAGTTAATTCTATTCTCCAATAGTGTAGACGAATTTCTTATAAGAAAAGATGTAAAGCATGTACATGTCCTAAAAAAAGGCAAGTAAGTGAAATCTGGATCTCTCAAATTCTCAATCTATGGTTATGATAGAAAGTATTAAAACTATAAGAAGTTCACATAAAGGACCAACATCATATTAGTACAGGAAAAAATGTAATTTATTCATATATATATATATATATATATATATGTAAAAGATATCCTATAATATTTATGATATGATTAGATATAATATTTCATTTAAATTTGTTTTCAGTATATAATATCTATATACTAACCCTCATCACTTAAAACTTACGTTTAAAAGTGAAACAATTTAAGAACAATGAACTAATAATAAGTAAAACATTAGTTCAAAGTTGGATATCTAGCATTGTTGTCAATGATAGTTAAAGCCGTAATGAATCGAGTTTTTTATATCAAAAGCCTAGCTCTCCACAAATTAAATTCCTAATTTACACACAAAGTCATAAGTATCAAGGTCATAGATGGCTTTGCCAAAATAGTTCAACTTGCATAAAATTGAACAATAATGAATCTTGATACATAGTTGTTATATAGTGCAAAATGAATGTATCCCTTCAAGTTGTTACAACTCTGGATAGTTGGACAATGATAGACCTCGAGAATCTTAATAAGTTCACTCCTCATTTTGTGAGATCAACATTAATTCCAAATAAATATAGCATTTTAAAAATCCTGAAAGTAGGACAATAATGTAAGACATTTATGAATCAATTGAGTTTTGCATACCTGTATCCATGATTGTTTTTGTTTTGGTAAGATGTTGATTTATTCCTTTTCTGCTTTCTTTCATTAACGTGTTTCTTCAATGGTTTAGAATAACTGAGATTCCTATATATAAGCTTTTGTTTTTAAAACTAATACACTCAATTACCAAACATCATGTTGGTTCACTAACCATCATGATGGCTCATTGTTGAAAAAGAAAGGGAAAGGGTCTTTAACCCATTTAAGATCCATTCTGTACTACCCAATAACCATTATCTTGGGTGCTGCTCATTGGACTCAAATCTATAAGTCACATGGGACATTAAATAGTCTAACAATTCTCTTACTTGGCCTATGTTACGACTTGGTGATCTAATAATAAAACTTTAAGTGCACACAATACATTGAATCGATCAAGTCATCCTTAATTGAATTAAGCTGATGGGATCATGACGGTCACAAGTTATATAAAATGATTCCTTCCATGTATCACAGAATCAACTCAACTCAACAACCTTTAAGTGGGTAATTCGGTAATTGTTATCTCACAAATAATAATTATTGTATACAACATAATATGGATAACCAGTAAGTGAGCAAAAACATATGACTATAATTGAATTCACAAGTGTCATAACAATTCGAGCAAGCCAATTATATGTATATATACATGTCAGAAGACTATGCTAATAAGGACTTATCTATAAGACCCATCCGTTCAACATGACCAATAAATGTTTTGGGTAGTAAGCCTTTCATTAACGAATCCGCTATCATGAGATCCATACCAATATGCACAATTGATAGTTTATGTTTTTGTACCTTTTCTTTCACAGACAAATAATTCAAATCCGTATGTTTCCCACCCTTTGAATATTTGTCATTCTTAGAGAAGAATATGGCTGCGGAATTATCACAATAAATTCTTAACGTTCTAGTAATATTGTCGACAAGACCAAGACCTAAGATAAAGTTCTGCAACCATAATCCATGAACTGTGGCCTCAAAGCATGCCACAAATTCAGCCTCCATAGTGGAAGTAGCAATGATGGACTGCTTTCCACTTTTTCACGAAACTGCTCCTCCAGCTAATAGGAACTTGTAACCGAATTTAGATTTCCATGAGTCTACATAGCCGGCATAGTCTGAATCCGATTAACCTATCACTTTGAGATGGGTTGATTTGCTATATGTGACATATAGTCCTTAGTGCTTTGTAAGTATCTAAGGACTTTCGTTGCAGCTTTCTAGTGGTCCAGTCTAGGATTACTTTGATATTGCCCTAGCATTCCAACAACAAAACTGATATCTGGCCTAATGCATGTTTGAGCATACATTAAGCTCCTAACTACTGACGCATAAGGAATGGACTTCATTTCCTTACATTCCAAATCATTTTATGGACATTGCATTAGACTAAATTTGTCCCCTTTCTGAATTAGAACTGTCCCTGCGGAGCATTTTTTATTTGAAATCTTTCTAATAATTTCTTGATATAACCTTTCTGAGACAATCCTAACAAGCCTTATGATCTATCCCGAAATATTTCTATTCCTATCACATAGGATGCCTCATCCATATCTTGCATTTCAAAATTATTAGAAAGAAAATTCTTGACATCATGTAACAAAACAACATTATTCATAGCGAGAAGGATATCGTCAACATATAGGATTAATATAATGAACTTACTCCTACTAACCTTCATATAGATACACCAACCAACGGTGTTTTCTACAAAACCATAAGACATAATGATATCATTAAGCTTAAGATACCATTGTTGGGAAGCTTGCTTCAATCCATATATTGACTTCTTTAATTTACACACTAATCGTTCCTTTCCTGTAGTCACTAAACCTTCAGGTTGATCCATATATACTTTTTCTTCCAAGTCACCATTTAGAAAGGTAGTCTTTACGTCCATTTGGTGAAGCTCTAAATCATAATGAGCCACCAGTGCCATAACAATTCTTAAAGAGTCCTTATTTGAAGCTGGAGAGAAGGTCTCTTTATGGTCAATACCATCCTTTTAAGTGTAACCTTTGGCAACAAGTCTGGCTTTATACCTTTTAATGTTGCCTTGTGAGTCACGTTTGGTCTTAAAGACCCATTTACAACCCACTTACTTTACACCTTCCGACAATTTAGCTAATTCCCAAACATTGTTGTCATCTATTGATTTCAACTCTTCTTTCATAGTATTGAACCATTTTTCAGAATTGTTATATTCCATGGCTTGTTTGAACGAACCTGGATCTTTATCAATGCTCAAGTCACATTCATGTTTAAGTGGGTAAATTTCATAGTTACTTGAGATAACTGGTCTTCTTTGCCTTGCAGACCTTCGTAATGCTACGTCTTGTGACATTACTTGATTATTTGTAAAATGATCATTATTAGCTGGCTCGCCATTAATATATTCAATTTGTGGAAGTGGAACATTAATTTGTTGTTCCAGTATGTTGCGTATCCATGATGCAACAAGAGGAATAATAACCAATGGAATCATGTCTTATGTGGTAGTGTCTACTCGTCTTGGAGTAGTTTCTACTCGATTCTCGTAAATATCTACTTTTCGTGGTCTGATTTGACCATTCTCAATGAACCTAGCCTTACTAGACTCAACTATTCTCGTACTATGGTTAGGATAACAAAATCTATACTCCTTTGACTTTTCGGGATAGTCGATGAAATAACCACTAATGGTTCTTCCATCAAGCTTCTTTTTATATGGATTATACAACCTTACTTCTACCGGATAACCCCAAATATGAAGGTGTTGTAAACTAAGTTTCCTTCCTGTCCACAGTTCATAAGGTGTCTTAGGAACTGCCTTGCTAGGAATCCTATTTAGTAGATACGCAACGGTGTTTAATGCAGGCATCCACAATGATAAAGATATAGTACTATTACTTAACATGCTCCTAACCATTTCCATAAAAGTACGACTCTGCCTTTCAGCTACACCATTTTGTTGTGGTGTACCAGGCATTGTGTATTGCGCATATATGCCTTAACTGGAAAGAAACTTTGCAAATGGACTTGGACATTGTCCAATTTCATCAAATTTTCTATAATATTCACCACCTCTATTAGACCTCACTATCTTTACTTTTCTATCTAACTGCCTTTCTATCTCATAAATAAACACCTCTAGGATGTTTACAAACTGAGACTTCTCATGTAGCATATAAATATATACATATCGTGAGAAGTCATCAATAAAGGTAACGAAATATTTTTCGTCGCCCCAAGAAGGAACGTTGAAAGGATCATAGATGTCAATGTTTATTAATTCAAGCAATGCATTACTTCTTATGGCTGGATGCTTTAATATATGTTTGGTTTGCTTGCCTTTAATTCAATTCATACATATATCCCAGTCAACAAAATCCAATGGAGGTAAGATTTCATTTTTCACTAATCTCTATACCCTTTCTTTGGATATATGACCTAATCTTTTATGTCACAAAAAAGCAGAACATTCATTATGTGCACTACGTTTATTTCCTATAATATGGTCAACATGAAACAGAGATTAAGCAAAATCAACATCAAGATTGAAATGATATAAACAATCAATTAATGTACCAGAACCATAATAGTACTTATGTTTATACAATGAAAAAACATTATTTCCAATCTTAAATTGAAATCCTACATCATCCAATTTTGCAATAGAAACTAAATTCCTAGCACATTCAGGAACATAAAGACACTTTTCTAGATCTAGGTAACACTCAGTGTCCAAGATCAATCTGTACGTCCCAATGCTCTCTATTTGTGCCTTCATTCTGTTCCCCGTATACAAGAACTTTTCAGTTCCGTTTATGATCTAGATTGAAAGGAATCCCTGTTTAACATGTAACACATGAGTAGTTGCACCAGAATCTAACCACCAGGTATTTTTAGGCACATTAATAAGATTTGATTCAAAACATAATGAGACATAGTATGTACCTTTCTTTTCGAACCAAGCCTTTCTTTTAGGATAATCTTTCCGAAAGTGACCAGGATTTTTACAGAAGTGGCATCGCTTATCTTTCTTGATTTGACCCTCATTAACTTTGATGAGAGCTTTGTCCTTATTTTTACCTTTCTGTCGTGGTTTATTCTTGCTGCTACTAGCACCTTGATGAAATGTGAGATGAACGAAATGTTCCTTTATTTTCTTCAATCTCCCTTCCTTTTGAACTAACATGGCCTTAATTTTTTGAAGGTTTCATTTTTCTTTAATAGTGTTATAATTCACTTGAAACTAGCCAAACTCTAGAGCAAGTGAGTTGATTATAAACTGTACCAAAAAGGACTCACTCACATCCATATCCATAGATTTCAACTTTACATTTGGGTTTGACATATGAGTTATATGATCGTGAATGGTCTGTGACCATTAAAACTTCTTGGCCGTTTGCTCACTCATTAAAGTCCCTACTATGGACTTGTCAGCTATATCTGATTGGGAGTATTCCTTAAGCTTTAACATGATCTCCTTTGCATTATTCGTCTTAGATATTGATGGCTTCACATTTTTTGCGATTGTCGTTCGCATCAAATTCAAACTTAGCTTGTTAGACCGTTCTCAAGCTTCATAATAAGACTTGTCAGCTTCAGAACTAGTCTTAGTTATGGCTGCGGGCCTTACGTCTGAAACTATGGCTAAATCCAATTCCATTACACCCAGTTGGAACTGGATTTGTTCGGACCAATTTCCATAGTTCAGACCATTGAACTTGATCAAGTCATTACCTAAGGTGAACAAACTAGTAGATGTTACACATACAACATATAGCCCACACATTAATGCTTTGAGTAAACCTAAATGGATTCAAACTAACTAAGAAACTTTGATTATGCATTTAAATTCTCCTTTGGGTGAAATGTAAATACATAGTAGTAACCTATTCTGATGCATATATAATACTATAATGGACAATTAAGCATATTATAGTCAATATGCATGTTATCTTTGGATATACAATCATATGAACTAAATATGATGATAAAATCCCTTTAATGTCATTAATTATAAGCAATGGTCCACCTTTGGGTGACCTCCTAGCGTTATAATTAATAATATCAATTGTTCAGTTCAACCTTTATGTCATTTTCGCATCATATCATATTGAGCAATTGAAACAAATCACAATTAAATGATTTAATATTTTCAAGCTAGGTCACTTTGGTGACTAACAAGCTTTCCGTGCAATAAACATTTAATTGGACAATTATCATATATGACAAAATTTAATTTAGTTAGTTTGGTCACTTTGGTGATAACAAACTATTCTAAATTATCATAATGTCATGTATTACACTCAACATATAATAGAAAATTTTAATTCCAAGTATTGCATAATATAAATGGTCAAAGTATCAATTAAAACATAATATGACACACACACAAAAAAATATTATGCATAGCAAACATAGTCCCAACTTTTATGTATATAAATCTAAATTAATTAATTGGTTCTTTCGTTAATTAATTTAAATTATAAATTAAGTAATCTAAATTAATTAATTGATTTCTTCATTAATTAATTTAAATTATCAATTAAATAAATTATAAATTATGACCCTCCAAACAAATACACCATTAATGTATGCTCAAACATTAATTAATTAGCCCAAAGGAAAGCCCAAAGGATCAAGATGCGCCAGCGTCCTCACTTTTAGATATGTGATGCTCAACTTCCTAAAGAGCAAGCCCAAAGGAGCAAGACGCGCAAGTGTCCTCATTGTTGGACATGTGACACTCAACTTCCTCGTCTTCCTCATGAACGTTGTTTTCGTTTCGTTTTGTTGCTCTCCATACTTTCCAACAATTCATGTAACACAAATCTAATGTCTTAATGGTGGGTCCCATAAAAAACTTGACTTTTTTTAATTACTTTTAACTTTTCCTGAATTTGTTCTTGCAGCAAACATAAATTCAAAGCCTTTACTGTGGGTCCATGAAAACTTTTTTTTAAAATTTATAGTTGGAAAAGCATGTTGTTAACTTCTTGTTTTCTTCAAACAGAAAACACGATTAATCCCAACAAAAATCCTTTACAACTACAACCATAAAAATAATTACTTTTGAAGATCAGCCCCACGCATACAGCATGCTTTTCTAGAAACTTGAAATCTAAACAATTTATATTGTATAACTATGAACCTGATGCTATTCAATGATAGCCCCATAAATCTGACAATATGGTCCCATGAAAATTTTTAAGGAAACAAGTCTTTTGGCCTTCAGGTTGTATTTGTTTGAAAATCCCATCTTGATTAGAAAGTTTAAGACAGAAACCTATACCCTTTATTTATCATCTTCGAAATATAGTAAGACATTTACGGGAGACAAGAAACGTCATTATAAATACAACAACAATCATGGCTGACAGCAGATAACAATAATACCTTTGTTCTGTTACCAATTGTAAGAACATTTAAGGATTGATTAAGTTTGGCATACCTGTATCCATGATTTGATGTTCTTTCTGTAAGGCTTTTGTATTCCCTATCTGCTTTTTATCTTTTATGTTTCTTCAATGGTTAAGATAATGATTCAGTATATATTCATAAGTTTTTCTATAACTTATATACATATTGTTCCAATCATTGTGTCACTTCACGAACCATTATGTTGGTTCACGAACCATCATGATGGTTCACCAACCAATACGATGATTTAGTGTTGAAAGAGAGAGGGAAAGGATCTATGACTTATTTGAGATCCATTCTGTAATACCCAATAACCATTATCTTGGGTGCGTTTCATGGTACTCAAACTATAAGTCACATGGGACATAAAATAGTCTAACATTTCATTCTTTAATGGCGAATTCATTCACTTTTCCTATAGCTACATTTTTTGTAATTTCAATTGTATCTCTTATAGAAGATCCTCATTCTCCTTATTTTCTTCATCAGTCTGATCACTACAACTCATTAACAATCTCACCTGATTTATCATCTCGGAAAAACACTTCATGGAGTGGATCGTTCTTTCTAGCACTTTTAATTCCCAATAAGATTGGGTTTGTGGATAGATTTATCAAAGAACCTTCAAAGGATTATACTTTTTTTTATATAAAAGGTAAATATATAACAAAAGAATAGGGTATGTAAACAAGCACAGGGGCATACCCCAGACAACATGAGAGGATAGACCCTCCCGAAAAGGCCAGCAAAACGTACCTAAAAATACAAGAGTGATCCAATAGGCCCCAACAGCCAGGAGCTCAAGCCTACCAAAATAAGAATACATTCAAGGAAACCCAACCTACAAAATAACCAAAAGAACCAAAACCTACAACCACGGGAACAATGGCCCAAGATCTGGCCATAAACTCCCATGAAAGGAATGAGCCTATGAGGCTAAAAGAAACCAAGCCTGAGACATGGAGCAGACCCAAGAAAGAGGCCCCATACCAACCGACAACGCCGTATCACAACCACGGGAAGCAGCAACGAAGTGTTCAAGAAGCAATCTCCCAAGCGCCGAAATCCAACCGGACCAACGACACCAATAAAACAACGACCACACGCGACTACCCTACTCTATCGAAGCACCATAGCTACCAGTTCCTAACGCATCCAGACTCCATGGAGGATGCATGCAATAGGAACCCAATACAAGACAACAGTAGGCAATGACGAGCCCTCAAAGAAGACAACAAAGCACAGCACACACCCTCCACCTGCCCCTAGAAACGAATCCGTCCCTTTAAAAAGAAAAACGACATCGTACACATGGAACGGTGTCGTAGCTTCTCTGAAACACAAAAGGGGGCCGGGCCTACCCGGAGAAGCAAGACCAATCCACGAGCAGTGAAACCACATGTAGAACACCCACGACGCCATTTCACAGACACCGGAAGTGCTAACGGAGGCTCCAATAGGAACTACCCAGGCGTCAAACCGCCACCCAAAGATCATCAACAACAAAGGTAGCCCCAACACATAGAATACACCAATCCAAAATGGCAAAGCCCTCCCACAACAAACGATTTCCAATGCATCCAGACAGTGGAAAACCATAAGGAACCAGAAGAGGTATACACAGAAGTAATAACGAAGAGAAAGCCACTGGGGGAAGCAAAAACACAACCCAAGAGAAGACCAGCAAAATACCCTCCAGTTACAAGATGGATCATTGACCAAGACCGAAGGCCAAAATCCACTATAAAGCAAGGCCACCTAATACGACATCGCACTCGCCCAACATTTAAGGCGCACGACGTCTCATTTCCTACCCAGCTCTCCCCATACGAATCCATCAACCAAGGCAGTGCCAACCCAAACAACAGAAAACAGCCGGATCTACGAAAACAGCCCGAAGGCTGACAAAGAGATCCCATTATCACCCGAAACCAGCATAACCAGCAGAACTGAAAAATCAGACCGCGGGGGGGAGGGGGACCACCAACAAGTGCCGAAGAACGTCACTTCACCAGAGATATGAAGCCCCAGCACCACTTCACTAGGCAGACTCTTATACCGTTGAAATCAACAAGCCCTCATCGCCTACCCAGAAGAACGGCCAACCGAAACAAAAGAAACTCAAGCCCCCGAAAAGATAAACTCTTAGGCCAACTGGTCCCCTATAAAACAAAGACCAAGATAAAACGACATCGTAACCACTCCCTCGCAAGACAATAAGGAGACCCAAAAGACGAGCCCTCAGCCCAGACAGCGAGCGACCCGCCTTCACCAACCAAAAGAAAAACGGATCAATCCACCCACCCCAAATCAAAGCTGTAGAATAGCACAAAAGAAAAACGGATCAATCCACCCACCCCAAATCAAAGTTGTAGAGTAGCACCCGGATAAAGACAATACATAATCTTATATACCGAGAATTTAATTTTACAGATAACATCTCGGCTAGAAAAAGAGGTGCCATCCATGAGTACTACATTCCGAATGTCCCAAATAGTATACACAGTACAGAGAAAAGCAACTCGAATAGCTTTACAATTCTTTAAAGCCCCCTTAGCCTCAGCACGGATCCATTTAATAGCTCGCAATAAGGAACCCAGTTCACGTTGAATACCTAACCAGCTCCGAATGTCCGACCACACTGCTTTGGTGAAATCACAAGTAAAATACAAATGATCAATCGTTTCAGCTACCCCCTGGTGACATAAGCCACAGGCTCGATCGATATCAAGAAACAAGAGTTGATCCTTAGTAGGCAGGCGCTTCCGCAAGCCCAACCATGCAATAAAAGAATACTTAGGAGGGATATACCTCCTCCAAATAAATGACATCCATGGGCGAGGAGGAATTTAAGACCGCAGAACATCATACACCTTCCAGGATAATAAGCGACCATTGAGACAAAGCTTTCGGAGTTCAGACTCAATCATTGTGCGACCTCCCAACTTAGCCAACAAACTATCCCGAATGAAAACCAACTGTTTCATAAGCATAAAATCCCGGGGATGAGGGACCCAATCCCAAATCGAAATCCCTCGAAGGTAAACGGCATGAATCCACTTGACCCACAACGAATTGACCTCACCGTGGAAATTCCAAAGGACCTTCGCCAGTAGCACCATATTCCAAACTCTATAATTTTTCAAACCGAGCCCCCCTTCTGCTGTAGGCAAACAGACATGCTCCCAAGCCACCCGAAAATGTTCACCCCCCCAAAGAAAAAGACGACACAGTGAAACTATTTTATCCACAACCACAACTGGAATAGAAAACGCCTAGAACCAAAAGGAGAGAAGTCCCTGAACAACCGAGAGTAGAACCTCGACTCTCCCCGCGTAGGATAACGAATGGCCATTCCACAAAGTCAAACAAGCTTCCACCGAATCCAAGAGGCTAGTATATTGCATTACGGAGATTTTCATAGGAGCAAGCGGAACCCCTAAATACCGAACCGGAAATTCCCCTAGCCCAAATTCAGTCAACTGTAAGATAGCCTCACGCACCATACCCCAAACTCCTCCGAGAAAAATGCTCGACTTATTAGGATTAACCGTTAGACCTGCCACACGATTCAGAGCCTGTAAGCTAGATAATAAAATGTTAACAGATGTAATATCACCCCGGGAAAATAACATAAGATCATCCGCAAATGCTAAATGGGAAATTCGTAATGGTTGACATTTGGGATGGAATTTAAAGTCAGTTGCTGACGTTCGACAATTGAGATCTCTGGAGAAATATTCTAAGCATAAGACAAATAGTAGTGGCGACATCGGGTCTCCCTAACGCAACCCCCGACGTCCATGAAAAAAAACGTGCATATGACCATTAATAGAAACTGAAAATGAAGTCATAGTAACGCACTCCTGAATCGAAGAAACAAACCGAGAGGGGAATCCTAACGCAGGCAACAAAGCCAGGAGAAACTCCCAAGAAATTCGGTCATACGCTTTGGACAGATCAACCTTAAGAAGACAACGTGGGGAAATCCGCTTACGGCTATGTCCTCGGGCTAATTCCTGGGCGAGAAAGATATTATCTTGTAATTTACGCCCTGGGATAAAAGCGGATTGTGCTAAGTCCACAATACTACCGACCACCCCTTTCAAACGTTCAGCAAGAATCTTCGAAATCACCTTGTACATCACATTCAGGCAAGCAATAGGACGAAAGTCAGTAACTCTCGGGGGAAGACGAGTCTTCGGAATAAGTGTAAGAATCGAATGATTGACTTGTCGAAGAAGACCACTATCAAAGAATTCCTGAACAGTCACGATTAAGGTCCCTCCAACCAAGTCCCACTGCTGTTTAAAAAATGCTACGGTAAATCCATCCGGACCCGAAGCTTTGTCATTACCAATATCGAACAAGGCACTTTTAATATCCTGGGCCGAGATCGGTGCAATTAATAGATCACGTTGCTCTAGGCTAAGCAAAGGACCAACACTAACCACTTGGGAATCAATCGGCTCGCATGTATCTGACGTACCAAGAAGCCCCTGAAAATATTGCACTAACTCCAAAGACACTTCCTCCATCGAAGAAGTAGCAGAACCATCAGATTTAATCAAATAGGAGATCTCATTTAACTGGTTGCGCTTGCGGACGATGGAATGGAAATAGCGAGTATTACGATCCGCCTCCATCAGATGAAGGCCTTTAGCTTTCTGCTGAAAAAACATCCTTTCTGCCTCCTAGAGAAACACAGCCTGATGTCGCTTTGCATTCAACTCTAAAGTCAAGGAACTATCATCCGGCCGAGAAAGGGATAGCTGAAAAGCATCTTACGCCTCCTGTGCCTTTTGCGATATGTGACCATAAGCTGTAAGATTCAGCTGTTTTAAAGGACGCTTCAAAACCTTCAATTTAGACGCCAATGTAAATTGCGCAGAGCCACATACAGGGATGGCCCAAGAAGATCTTGCAATGTCGGAAAATAGAGGATGTTGGAGCCATAAATTGAAAATTTTAAACGGTCGGTTACCACTAGGAATTTGGCGCTCAAAGTCAACAATAACTGGACAATGATCCGAGTCATAACGCATGGGCAGAAAATGGGCGAGACAAAACCAACCCCTTAAAGCCCATTCCATATTAACAAGAACACGATCCAATTTGGCCCACATATGATTTTTCTGCCATGTGAACACCTCCCCCCGAAAAGGGTCATCTGTAAGGCTCAGAGAAACCCGAAGTTCTTGAAGGTCCTTAAGAAAATAATCCGTAGTGGGCGTATACCCAAGTCGTTTATCAGCCCGACAAACGCAATTAAAATCACCAAGAAGAAGCCAAGGAGGGGAGGGATGCAACTGCAACTCCCTTAACCAGTTCCAAAGGGCCCGACGCTGCGGCAAACTATACAAGCCATAAATACAGGACACCAAGAAGTCCCGATGCGTGGGGAGGTGAAGGACCCGACAATGAATGAACTGATCCCCAATCTCTAGAATCTGACAGGAATAGAAGGAAGGGTGCCAAGCAAGAACCATACGACCCTTCTCCATAACATCAAAATTATGAGCATACAGCCATCCAGGAAAACGGCTATGCATCAGACGATCCAATCCAGCCACCGTAAGCTTGGTTTCAAGGAGACAAAAAATTTTACAATTGTGCTGCCTTACAAGGGTGACAACACTCTTTTGCCGCGAGGTCGATCCGAGACCCCGGACATTAAAAAAAAACAAGCTCATGTCGGTAAACGGGAGGGTCCTGCCACTCCAGTTTTACCTGATTTACCAGATTGAGTCCGAATCAGCCCAGAAGGACCCGGAGTAGAAGAAGGTTGCCCTTGACCACCCCCCTGTAAACCCGAAGTAACACACACAACACCTTTACCCCTAGGAATTGCTGAAGAAACCGAGTGCGCCTGACCAGAACTACCATTTCGGACCACAGGCGGATCCACACTAGGCAGAACAGCCTGCTGGGAAACAAGAACCGAAGGAGGCTGAGCAGGAGGGGGAGCCGAATCTGAAGGGATCCCCGAAACTGCCACCCCTAAAGAAGGCGATCTCTCCTGAACCGGATAGGAAGTTCGAGCCTTAGGAACCCACTTCTGGTGCTTAAAAGGAGGCTTCTTACATGTAAAAAAATTGTGCCCAAAATGTCGACACTCACAACAATAGGACGGAAATGTCTCATACACCACCGACTGAGTAAAGCGGGAGCCCTCAGGAAGATTAACTTCAAAACTAGTAACAGGGGCCTTGGACACATCTACTTCCACAAGCAACCGAGCATAGCCAACACGGGCACGCTGGGTAGTGACAAGATCAGAACAAATGGGTTTACCCACCATTGAACCCAATTTGGATAAACTTTTATCTGTCCACAGATCAAGCGAAACATTTGGCAACTTTATCCAAAGGGCCAGTGCCATGAAGTCCTTGAAGTTAAAAGCAAAGCCGGGAGCCAATGGCTTCAGCATTAATGTTTTCCCAAACGAAACATACGGTCCACCCGCCAAAACAGCAGTGCGATCATTGTCCGATGCAAACCGAAAAACTAACCACCCACCTTCATGGGGAATTAACTTACATTCCACACCCCATTGAGACATAAGCGTGTCCACGGCCTTCATTCCCGGGAAACGACCCGTAAACACACCCACCAAACAAAAGCCCCACTCCTGTTCTAAATCCAACCTATCTTCCGCCGAAATAGTAACCTCTTTTTGAGCAGGAATATGTTCCAAACGCATCCCCTGATTCAGGTCCCGATTGTTCTTAAACAAACTAGCAAATGAAGGCTTACCATCGGCTACAGCCGCAGGAACCGGAGCACTTGAAGCCAATTGCCCAGACTCCACCACAAGAGTGTCAAATGGGGGGCGGAATAGGAGAAGCCCCCCTTGTTTCAGGCATCGTCCAGTTTCAGGCGCCGTCTCATCATCAGAAGCTGCAGAGTCAGTACACGCGGTAGACGCCTCACCAGGCGCATCTTCCTCAGACTCCTCTTCAGTGGAGGAGGAAGAAATAGGTTCAGTAATAATCTCACGCACAACACCCTTATCAGATTTCAATGACACCTTCGATTTCTTTAGGGCGACAGAACCTGAAGTCGCCTTTTTGAGTCCTGCGGCCGGAGAAGGGGGGACGCGTCCTCCACAACCGTCCCCTTCAATTCTTTGGGTTTCTTTTTCACCATTGTTCCCCAACCGAAAACGCGTCACACTCGTCCAAGGGAAAAGACTAGTGCGTTCGAGAAATGCAACAATTTTATCGTGGCTTGACTTTTGAGGTTGATTACTCCAACTATTACTTTGTTACGAGATATTTGTGATGTAGTTAACTAAGAAGTTAGGGATTAAGAACAACTATTGAAAATAGATAACAAAGTGATAGAAACAGAAGAAGAAGAAGAGATAGAATTAGTAGAGAGCCAAATTTCATTAATCTATTATTCGTTGGTTTTTCATTTGGAAAATGTTGTTGAATATCGTACAAAGATTCACAAGAGACATCTTGTCCTTCGAAGAAGTCCATTGCAGTAATATCTATACAACTGGGCAATTATTAAGATTTACTAATTTGCGATTAAGAACAACAATTGGTATACGAAGTGTTGAATACAAAGATAGAGGTAACACTAGAGATGATATTTTTGAATTAAAGATTCAATGCTTTAGTTACGAAACATGAAAGGTAGGATGAATCATACTATTTGTTGGTAAATCAAGCCTATATGCCATTGGTCCTATCTTACAAATGATCTTGAAGGGACCACAAAAGAAAGCCACCAACTTCTATAATAGACGTTGCTTAACATTCTATTGACGATAAGTCTGTAACTTGAGATAAATGTTATCTTTAACAATAAACATTATCTCACTATGATGATGACCAGCCAATTGCTTTATACAATTTTGTGCTATTTGTAAATAAAAACACAAAATATTGATCATAGCTTCCTTATCCAACAAAAATTGATCAACTGCTAAATATGGAGTACACACAGGAGGTGGAAAACCATAGGCAACTTAGAAAGGATTAACATTTCTAGTTGAATGAAAGGTAGTGTTGTACCACCATTCTGGCAAAGATAACCATCTGCTCCAATTCGTTGGACAATTTGAAGACATACAGTGAAGATAAGTTTCGAGTGTGCAATTGAGAACTTTTTTTGTCCGTCCGATTGGGGATGGTAAGTAGTGGAATACTATAACTTAACTCCTTGGAGACAAAACAACTCCTTCAAAAAAAAAATCATAAAGATTGCATCTTTGTAACTAATAAGCGCTTGTGGCATACCATGCTACTTCAAAATATGATCCATAAAAATTTCAGAACCTTTTCCAAAGTATAACAATGGCGTAGGGGAAGAAAATGACGTAGGGGAAGAAAATGAACATATTTGCTCATCCTATGAAAAATTGAGAAAATCACTAAATATCCCTCCAACAACGGAAAACCTTCCACGAAATCCACGCTAATTTTAGTCTATAAATTTTGAGGAATTGGTAAAGTCTGAGGCAAACCAAGTGAAGCAATGGTTTCGTTTTTATCCCTCTTGCAAGGTTCTCATTTATGTATAAAGTCTCTAACATATTTTTGTAACTTCTGCTAGAAAAAATATGGGCTCAACCTCTTATAAGTTCCTAACCAACCTGAATGTCCTCTATGAGCAGTTGCAAGTGATAAGTCCATTAATTTGAGACAAAGAGGTGTTGAGTTCCCGACGACTAAATGCTCTTTCCATCTTAAACATCATTAGTCTATGCATAAATTATTCCTTTATACTCACCTACTAGATCTACTGAACTAGTTTCTGAAGAACTGTATCATATTGCCAACTATCTTTGATTTTTTAGACAAACCTTGTGCTTACTTACAAATTGGTTAAGGTGAATAGCATATAACTAATCACCCTTAATAAGGAATCTGCAGCAACGTTGTATATTCCCTTTTTGTACTTAATAGAAAAATTAAAACCCAACAAATTTTGAAGGCAATTATATTGAAAAGGAGTTGTAATTTTCTAATCCATCAAATATTTCAAACTTTGATGATCTATTTGCACCATGCAATGTCTTCCAGTTAAGTAACGAGACCATTGTTTCATAAACGAAAAGGTGTTTGTAGTTGTTGGATAACATTTGGATAAAAAATGCTATAGGATGATTTTCCTGCATGAATACTACACCTATACCCCTCCACTCGCATCAACTTCTACCTCAAATTCTTTCACAAAATCAGGAAGAGTTAGTAGATGAGTTGTTTTCAAAGCTTGATTCATAGCCGAGAATGCAATCGATGCCTCTTCTATCTGATGAAATGACTCTTTCTTCAACAAATTAGTTAAAGGTTTTCTCATCTTTCCATAACCTATAATAAATCTTTTGTAATAACCATATAGGCCCAAAAATCCTCTAAGTTGCCTAGCGTTTTGTGGTTATGGCCAAAAGGACACTGCCTAAATCTTTTACTAACCTGTTAATACCCCAATGCCATTTATGATGTGTCCTAAACATTCCACTTGAGGAACTCAAAAGAACACTTAGACATTTTCACATACATTTGATGTTCTTTTATAATCTCCAATATTAAATATAGACGCTTAAAAGAAATTTAAAGGATCCACTATATATCAAAATATCATTAAAAAAACACCATCGCAAACACACCTTGAATGTTTGATTCATTAAGGTTTTAAATGTAGTCGGCATATTCGTTGACCCAAAAGGTATTACAAGAAATTGATAATGTCCCTCATGGGTTCTAAAAGTTGTTTTTGTAAATGTCATATTCATGCACTCGTTTTTGATGGTAAACTATTTTAAGATCCAATTTAGAAAAGAATTATGCACCATTTAACTTATCGAATAATTCTTCCACTAAAGGAATAGAAAATTTATCCTTTATGGTGCATGATTTAAGGATTTCTAGTCGACACAAAAACGTAGTGATCCATCCTTCTTAATCAAAATCACTATAGTTGGAATGGACTGACTCTTTGTCTAATAATACGCTATTGCAACATATCATTCATCAGTTCTTCCACAATTCATTTTTGGACTCTAGAGTATTTGTAGGGTTGAAGATTTACAGCCTCTGTCCCCTGCTTTAATGGCATTAATCCTCTTGGTTCTTAAAAAACATCACTAAACATTTTTAATAATTTTTGTAATTATTCATAGAATTCACCAAATAAGTCTGTGGCATTTGTTTCCACCCATGAAGTTCTCAATTCCTGTTGGGCCCCGTTTCTGGAACCCAACCTCAGAAACATAAATCGAAAAACAAAGTGGCGGAAACCAAAGGAATCGAAAGATCGCAAAACAAAGGAAACGAAACACTTCAATCTAACTGAAGGATAAATTCCGACATCCGAAACGCATACCTTAGAAAACAAAACGTTGGAAACCATACAACATTTGGTCTAACCCTATTCGAAATGGTATTTTTTTTTCATCATTCAAAGCAAATACAAAATTCCAATTGGAATTTATCGATTCCACAACCTCAATTTATTTCATTCTTCAAATTCATCATTTAAAAAAATCTTATCATTCTTTTACCATCAAAACTCGCACATGTCTATACACCATCAATTTAAAAACAAAGAGCACTTCTATATATCAAACCAATCCACACAATCATCGGACCTCCTGTCCGGAATCCAAACGCAAACAAACACATATATACCCATAGCACTTCAATAATTCAGCTCAATCATCACAGTCATCGGACCTCCTGTCCGGAATCCATATCACGATCAATCATAATCATTACACAATTTTATACCAAACCATAATTCATCATACACAATTTCATAATTCAAGTCCTTATACAAATTCATAAATCATTTACATCATTCCAAACTAAATGCATTACTAAATAATAGTGGCATTTTCAAGCCACAAATACAACATCAATTTCATAAACCAAATACAAA
>JAOTIZ010000006.1:27979714-27994432 GCA_027123425.1 Erythroxylum panamense | reverse complement strand
TTGTGTCATAGATTGTCTTGGTGTGAGGAAACGTAGCAAAGAAGGAGGCATTGGACCTGAGTTAATGAAGAGAGATAATACAGGTCGTGGACTTGTTTAGCAAAACCAACCATCCTCATAGATTTGGTGTCCTGAATTTGACATTAATGAGATGAAAAAATTAGTTGACAAGGATAAGAACTAGTGAGCTTGCTGATTGAAAGTTAAGTTAAAAGAGAAAACAAGCACAAAAAGCATGTTGGTAAGCGTGAGTGAAGAGATGTTAACTGTTCCAATGCGTGTTACTAAAACAAAATTGCCATTTGGCAGTTTGACATTCAATGAATCCACTATTTTGTAGGTTGTAAAGAAATCCAAAGAGCAGAGAATGTGGTATGTTTCTCCAGAATCGAGTAACCATGTGAATGATCATAAGGTAGAAAAACAAATAGGTTTGAGTGTAGCTGGATTATCAATAGTAGCTATGTTCACCTGAGGTGTACTAACAATTTTTCCTTTCAAGTCTTCTTCCTTGTGCAAAATTTGCATCAACTGTGTGAACTATTGCTGAGTGAGACTGTAATTTGTAGGTTCTTAGGTCGATTCCCTGACAAGTGAGAGGGATTCCATGACTGAAGTTGAGTTGTCTAGGTGAGTTTCAATATGATTGACTATTTTGAACTTAGTTTGATTGTTGCCTTTGGCTGAATAAGAGGGTCTTGCATTGGATGACAAATTGGGGAGATAACCATGCTTCTTATAACATTTAGCTTCAATACGCCCAATGTTCTCACAAAAGTGCAAATGGGTTTTTTATTCTACTAGTAATCTCTTTTGGGATCTGTTTTGTTATAAAAGACTTGTGGTTTTATAACTGGGGAGGATGAAGAGTGATATGCTGAATTGTTTATTTGTCTTTCATGTTGTGAGACCATTGCAAAGGTTTTTTTTATGTCTAGCAAATGGTCCATGAGCATTATGTGGGATTTTACAATAGAAAAAGACTCATTTAAGCCTCTTAAAAATCTGATAACGCAATCTCCTTCTTGTTAGGTTTTAATGATAGTCAGGGAATCACAGTTGCATTGTGGTTCACATTTACATTTAGGTATTGGTCCAAGATTAAAAAACTCATCCCATAACATTTTAATGTGAGTATAATAATCTAATACTAAGAGTGTACCTTGTCTGAAATTGAATATTTCTTCTTGTAGATCAGATATTCTGAATGAATCAGTCTATGAAAATCTTCCTTCTAAATCATTCCATGCTTCAACTGTTGTATCAAACCATATGACACTTTGAGCTGTAGAATATGATACTGATCGCAACAACCATGACAGTACCATTATATTGCATCTGCCCCAATATATGAATGATGAATCTTCTTTGTGTGGCATCATAATAGTTCCATCAATAAACTTGAGCTTGTTTTTTGACAGCAAAGCCATCCTAATAGATCTTGCCCAGGAATGTTAATTGGCACCAGTTAAAAGGGAGGACATAAGGACTAGAGAAGGATTCTCGTTGGGATGAAGGTAGTTCAGACTAGCAAGGTGGTCTTCTGGTCTAATTGTATTTTGATTATATGACTGATTTTGGCCACCAACTATACTGGCATATGACGAGCCTGGAACACCTGACATGATGAAAGGGAAGGAATCGGAAATGAAGATGAAGAAGAAAGGAAATCAAATCAAGCTGAAGATAATCAGAGAAAGGAGAGGACGGAGCCAAGAAAAAAGAACAGAGCTATTCGCTCTGATACCATGATAGAATAATACAAGAAATGTAATAGAAAAGACTTAAAACTTTATTGATACAGAATTGTCTTTTTATAGGCTGTTAGTACAAGTTTGTTATAACAAAAAACATGAATCTGACAAACAAACTTGTTCTACGGTTAAAGAGACTAAGAGCAAAAAAAGGCCAAAGAGAAATAAAAAAAGGGGGCTTAAGCCTAAAGATGGAAACATCTAGAAACGGACCCAAAAAAAGCCTAAAGCTCAAAAGAAACAAAATAAAGAAAAAAAATAAGGAAGAGACCGGTCTCATTAGTCTTTCAACTAGGGTTTTCTCAGTGTCTTTTTCTAGTAGGTTTGGTAGCTTCTCGTGACAGATAGCATTGAAAAGGAAAAAATATCATTAACCAAATTGTTCATTCAAAGAGAAATGTTGAAATTCACAGAAAGCTTTACATTTTCCCAATTTGTGAGGGAATACAATAAGCATGTTTTAAACTACTTTTGTGTAAACTTTAGTTTTAGGATGACTTTTGAATTGAAGTAATACAAATAATTATTTAGAACTATCATTATAGCCTTTATGTTTCCCTTTCCAAACAAGTCATATATCATTATAGCCTTTATGTTTACCTCCCTAAATAAGTCATATGTTAATTAAAAACAAATTACTCCTACTTTCTTAAAAATGTCATTTAATTTAGATCTAACCCGAAGTAATTCTTAAGTTTATTGTTAGCTCCTCCTCCTCATCATCATCATCATCACACCCAATCTGAAATCTCGCAGTGAAACGGGATCTGGAGAGGTCTGATAGTATGCAGTCTTACCCCTACATAGTAAAAAGGATGTTTCCTGTAGACCCATATGTAGATGTAACAAAAAAATAGTGATGCAGGTTAAAAAATGACAAACAAAATATTTAAGTAAATAAAATTACCATAAATACATAAAGATAATAATAATAATAATAATAATAATAATAATAATAATAATAATAACTACTAAAAAGGAACTCAATAAAAAGATAATAATAATAGCAGGCGCTTGGGAACAAAAATGGCATGCTAACACTTCGTCACTTCATGAAACACAAAGGAGACAAATTTGGAAGTTAACTAGCCATATCATTATTTCACATTCACCCCAACACTCACCGGCATATGCATATGTGGCAGACTGGAAACAGTGGTTGAAAAATAGAAGGAGCCATCAGAGACTGGAGATGGAGGCCTAACTGGTGCCAGCGAAGGAGTAAAACTTTTTGCATTGGGATTGAGTTTAAATTCCTTAGCATTGGGATTAAGGGTTGACTTCTCAGATGATAATAAACCGAACTACCAGGCCGTCCTCGAGAGTTTGGAGAAAGGGTCTCTCTAATTCCTTTGGGAGGTGCTGCATAATCTGGCACCTCACTAGAGTTTTTCATTCCATGACTTCGTAATGAAACATGGGAGGGGCGAGCACAGACAACAGTATTAGGAAATGCTCAGAATTTAATATGATCAATAGGATTATTGTATGCTTTCCTATTTAGCTCCAACAACAATGAAATATTGGTTATTTATTCTCAAATGCACATGTTCATGAAAATAAACTTCAAATAAAGAATGAATATTGGTATTGCATACAGCTTCTTTAAGATATTTATTTTTTTGTCGAAAAATAGAAAAGAATCCTTGGAAATTATAATGGATAAGGAATGGTGGATGGATCTCTTGCTGTGTGTGTTGGGTAGGCATGCTTATACACCGGTGGTCCTATATCAACGTACGTATATATGCATTCTTCTAGTAGAGTGAAAAGGGGACCATTATTACGAAGTGTGTGACCTCCTTTCTCCCCCTTTATGCTCTATGCAGTCACTTGCATTAATTAGCACTGGTCCTGAAGTTTTATAGAGTGGTTTTTTGTTCTAAGACAAGTTTAATTATATGAAGTTAAATGCGAGGGCATTGCAATTTTCATAGATTCGCTTTTGGAAAGGACAGAGTTGGAGCATTCACTTCATCTTCTTTGATGTTGTTGCCTTTCAAGCTTATAGAACTTGGTATTACAGAATTAAATTTGTATTCACTGTAATTTAATGTCTTAGGTCAGGAGACATACCATTCAAGGAAATGCAGTGTATATAAAAGATTGTGTTATATTAGAACTTGTCTTATAAATATGTAGAGTGACATGATTAGATATGTCTGATTTCTTTCATCAACACCAGAAAGAAAGACACTAGACTGAGTTGATTTATGTAGCATTTGCAAAGAGCTGTCGACGTCTAGCTTGTTGTTTTGTACGTGCACGAGCTGCCTCACCTCTCACTATTTCATCAACTAAATCCTTAAAGATCGAACGCTCAACATCTAACACTAGACCAGAAACCTTCGCGTTAAAATCTGTCCAACCCTCCCAACGTTGCACCTCATCTTCCCACAAAATGCCCTTCAAACCATCTTCCTCCTCCTCTGAGCTGCATTCCCATTTCTTCACTTGGAGTTGCTCTATTTCTGAACACAACTCTTTCAGAAGCTTTTGAGCACTTAGTGTCTTCCTTGCTAATTTATAAGACTTCAACCATGACTCAAGAGAAGGCTCCAGTAACGCTAACTTTTTAAGAAGGATCTCATTAACGACATCAAATATCAGCTGCCGCTGTGACTTCTCTAAGTTCTTCTTTGAATTCATGCTCTCTCTAGGGCTATATTCTTCCTTCCAAACCAAACTGCTGGACTTCGTTTGCTCCAATACCAAAAATAATTCTGGGTTAATTGGGTGGCCTGATGGGTGTACCTGAAATGTCGTTAAGCCGGATCCAAGGTCTCTGAGCAGAAGCCCTGAAGCTAACAGTATCTCTGAAATATAACGGTGGTCTGGATTCGTGTTCTCACAAAGTGATGCAATGTAATCTGTGCTGGCTTCATCATGACTGGAGTTTAGTCTTCTCAGCTTTTCTACCAAATTCTCGATGTTTTGTAGTTTCTTCCTATTGATCTCTGAGGAAAGACCGGAACCCATACTGTCAGATAAGAATTTATCAGTAGGGGTCCATGTATCTTCACTTTTCTGACCTCTGAAATCTATAGCACTGTCAACTGCAGCACGAAAGAATATCATGTGAAGATTGATAAATGATGGGAAATGCTAAAACCAATCTTCAATTGTTATTTCGATCACTCGCTATGAACAATTCAGATAATATTGCATCACAATGTACCTACTAACTTCATCTCATTAGGTACCAAAATTGTACCATATCAGCCCAAAGAAAAAACCAAAGTCAGCAGGATGTTACCTGTCGGCATGTCTGGTATCTGTTTAACAGGAGACGGTGCATCATCTCTATAAACTGACACATCAAGAACAGAGACAGGGCTAGGATGCTCCGGAGCAACCACAGCAAGTTCAGCTGACATTCCATCCTCTTCTGAAGTTGAAATTGGCCCCTGAAATTAGGATGACAAACAATGTCAAATATGTCACCATAAATAATTAACAAGAAATATTTACAATCACCCACCTGCATCGAGTCAGAAACCAAGCAACATGCAGCCTTTAAGAATGGACTCTGGCCCTCATTGACAAGACTTGATTGCTCGATGCTGGTGATTTCTGTGTCTGACTTCAGGTCAAAGATAGTCATGTTTTCAGACTGCAAAGATACATCATCCCCATGATGACTGGATGTTCTTGATTCGTTACTTATCTGACTTAACTGGTCATCACTTGATGGCACTTTGGTAGATTTAATCCTGTGTTTTCGACCAGGAGAACCAGATTCTGTTGGCTGTCTGTTGGATAGTTTTCTAGTACTGTTTGGATCAGGAGGAGGGGTAGGTGGTCGGGATCGCTTTTCCATCTCAAGCTTCATCAGTTGCAGTCTTGGACTCACAGATCCACGGCTTTTGACAGTGCTATCCCTTGACAATTGTGGTCTTGTTGATGATTGCTTCACATTCCTCACACCAACTTTCTTTTCACTAGAGTTGATAGAAGTATCCCTTTGGCTAATTCTAAGATCTCGTTCTCCTGTGTTATGGCTACTTATAGATCCTTTCCTGTTATCTGCATGCCCCCCAGTTGGAACCTTATCAAGCCCAGAAAGTTCATCTATTGGAATTACTGAAGAAGTGCTACTAGATTTCTCAATCAATTTTGATGGTTTCATTATCACAATTGGGGATTCACAAGTCTTCACAAAATCAGAACCCCTAGATGTGGAGGCACCAACTATATTGCTCCGTTGGCTTCGTCGGCCTGACAAATGTGCCTTGTGATTAGGACTGGTATGCTTTGATTCAGTATCTCTTGGTTTTTTAATTTTTAAACCTTGTTCTTCTTTTCCTGTCTGTAGGAGCCCTTTAGCCTGCATTGCTTCCAGAATCTGTTTAAGAGCTCTACGATCCTTTCCAGATTGCTTGAACTCGAGATCCTTCAATCTTTTCTCAATATCAGTATACAATGAGGGGAAAGAGGGTCGTGGCTTAGCTGGAGCTTTTGGGGCCTTAAACTCTGGTTTATAAGAGCCTCGACTACTATCCAGCTGTTTCCAGGGTGCTGGTTCAATTGGCAACCTTGAAATAGGTTTCATAACCAGATCAGGATTTTTCAACCGTGGTGATATTGGGTCTTTCATGAAGCTTCTTGGGGATTTTGGAATCCTGATTGGCATGCTTAAATTATATGTTTTCAATGGTCTCAAAGAGGAATGACTGAGTTGGGCAGGGGAGATATTGTTCAAGTGAGAGTGATTAGTTGATGCAGATTCTGGCAATGAATCCAAGCCCATCAATCTGGCAACCACACTAGGAGGCCGCTTCTGACTTCCCAGTGACTGCTCGGGGTCATATCCCTCCTCATTTGAGCTCCCACAATTTTGCAAGTCTCTTACAGGGAAACAATAACTAGGATTGGAATTCCCCACCGAAATTAATATGCTATCCAGTGAAAGTCTAGGCAGCTTCAAAGTAGATTTGAGGGTATCTTGGGATTCAAAAGACAAACGATTCATCTCTCTTCCATCATAAGAAAAACGAGGAGCATCTTTTGATTCGTATGATGATCTTTGATGCTCTCTTGTTTCACGATAATACCTAGGTGCTTCTTGTTGTTTAGCAAGAACGTGAAGAGATTCCTTAAGAGTAAGATCATCAGAAGTGTTTTGTTTCCCAGTCCTAACTCCATTAGGTCCCCCCAAAGAACTGGGAAAGTGGAAAGGCCTTGGCGAGTCCTTAGGCTTAGCCCCCTGATGCATTGCTTCCTCTTTTCCTGCAGTCTTAAGTGACAACCCTCTTGCTTCTCTGTACATTGAGTCCTTCACCACTTCTCTAAGATCAAGGGATTGTCGCCCTAAACAAGGAGAGGTGCTTGGCTGAGATATAACTACATCCTTTGAAGGATTGTCTGAAAAGATAATTCTATCAAATGAAGAGGCCTCTTGTGTAGCTGCTCCGTTGCAGTCCATAGAAGACAAGGATGATGAACAAGATGATGAAAAAGATGCTCTTGATGATTCTGTAGAAAGTCTTTGTTTCTCAAACTTGCTTAAATTTACATCCTGCAATCACAATGCTGTATTGACTCAAATATCGCATAAAAAATAATAGCATCTAAATTATAATATGAGACACATGTTATCAGATTATAACTCACAAATAGAAGTTTTATCATAACGCAGGGCTCATCACTTCAGTAGTTAAGGATCATCGTTGGGCATGTTTGATGACAAAAAAGTTTTATAGGAAAAAGGAGCAATCATGACTAGTACGTGCCTCTCTATTCTCTTGTTTAGGCCATTTAATGTCAAATAAGTTCAAGATCTACTGCAGGAAAAAGTTAAAAAAAAAGATACAACTTAAGAAATCAAAATGCTCACAGCTGCTGTATGCCGAATGTATTCATTAACAGGCTCAACCTCTGAGCTGCCATTGCCGCAGTGGGAATCGCCTGCAATTTTATGAGATCCATCAGGAACAATGATGATAAAACACACTGATTCAGTTCACAAAGAAACAATAATATAGCACGAGTAAAGCTCAGAGATCATTTCACAACTTTGCATTACAAGATTGGTGACATACTAGAACAATCCAGACTACATGGAATCCGAGAGTTATAGATATTCTTTCAATAACTAAGAAATACTAACAAAGAAACTTCATAAGAATGATGGAAATGATTGTAGAAGCTTTGCTACTTAATGAACTTCACACTGGGGTCAACAGGATGACAGTGCCAGACCATCAATAGACAGCTTAAATACAGTTTGAAAAGAAATGATATTGTTGTTTCCCAGCATTTGGCATATCTATGGTCTCCAAAGAGCGCAAGCTTTATATTCAGTAAGGTCTTCATTTGTTCTAACATACTGCAATCACGTAAAACCCAAACAGGCGTACGTCTACAGATGTCAGCTATTTATGTTAATGGATCAGAGGATAACATCGAAAAGACAATGTTTTGATCGAGATGAATTAATTGGATCTCAAGTCCTCTTACTCTTGCTACATAGACATGAAGATCATTGTCAGATCCTTTTAAACAAATAGAATCTGATAAACATTTTCAATCAGGATTGGGACCTGAACTAGCTATGTTGAAATAATGAGAATGTACCTGAAGAGGAGGAGACAAGCAGAAATGAGAATTACCTGGAGGAAGTCTCTTGTGAATGAAACGCCTACCGGTGAGAGTATGTTGGCGATCAAAGATTTGAAAAATCCCTGTCATACACCCTATTTGTTTCTTCAAATCTGGATTGTCATCTGCTAGAGAATGTAAAAGCTTTGCAGCCATTTTGTTCTTCTTCCTCTCACCTAGTTGAATTCAAGACTTGCTTCAATGAATTTTAGTTAGCCTTTAGTCTGGAAGTACGAATGCAGACTAAACCCTTTATCTGAATCTCTCCAACAATGTTGTAAATGATTGTTAATAGAGGTTCAGTGTTGCTAACCCAGTCTTGAATCAGAGTCCAAATTTAGTCCCAAGAGAAACTGAGAGCACCCTCTTTGGCTCTTTCTCCCTTCGAGCTCTTACCAACTCTACGAAGCAAGAGATAAGATATCACCATCCGTGTACAACTAAGTCCAAAACTTGCATTTCCAGAAACAGATTTTCAGCAGCAAGTAAAGTACATTCCTTTGACATACATCTATTAGGAGGAACCTTGAATTTCCGCAAAAAGTTCAACCACTTCCAGGCAGACAATGTCTGGGGCCTACTAGCACCCAGAAAAACCAAGCTTGGCCTTCTTGAATCAAAGCTGCAACCCCAGAAATGTCCGTCTAAAGACAAAAGTGCCCAGTTTGGGTTTGAACGGGAACAATGAATGAACACAACGGGAATCTGCCACCCAGGTAAACCAAGATCGGTGCTATTCAGCGCACACGAAACTAAAAGATAACTTCTTGGTCTCTTGACAGGACAAAGCCAGAGTGGATTCTGAAAGAGAACATAAGGAAAGGCAGGGGACCCAACACCCAGCACGCATTACAATATGAAACGCATACAGAGAATGTGCAGAACAGTAATGTGCAGCATTACCTCTCGTTGGCAAACTAAAAAAGTAAAACAAGAAAAGAAAAGAATATCTCCAGATCCCAGAAGAGAGAAATCAGAAATGTTGTGGTGTTTCCTGGGAGAACAAATGGACGGACAGCTAGAAGTCATATCCTACCCTGTAAACTAATCTGGTTAGAATAAAAAAAACAAAAAAGAAGAAGCTGTCTCCATAAACTTGAGAGAGAGAGAGAGAGAGAGAGTGTGTGTGTGTGACATAGCCCTGGGGCTCTATCTCACACATACATGCATGTGGGATGAGTATGCGAGTGGGTCTAGACCCGTCTGCATTGGCATGTGATTTTGTCAGAAGATAACTAGACCTAGAAGTGGTCTTGAAGCTCCACCCAATTACCTGAACCTGATCTGCACAAGCCTAAGTAACACGCGTTACTCACTCATCAGGTCAGGTGACCATTTTACAGCAGTTGGCGTGAAGCTTTTCTGATTATCTAATGATTTGTGTGGCTCAAGACAAAAAAGTAAAAGAATAGAAATGTCAACTCACTGATTGAACTTCTCTTTATTTTATGAATAAAATATCTAACAAACAAACGAAACCGACCAGAAGTAGGATGGAATGAGAGGAAGGAAACTAGTTAAGTGCAGTTGTCCTTTTTATTTTTTAATAACAATCAAATTTTATTTCATCACAATAGTTAATTTTTTAGTAAAATTATTAGATGTATATAAATACGTATTTTTAATAAAGTAATGTTTTAAAATTAAATAATAATTTTTATTTAATAAGAAGTACTGAATTGAACATTTTCGCAACTCGTTATCTTCAAATTACTGAAGTGAAAACAATTTCTGAGTGTGACATTGAACCTAAAACTGTTAGTACGTACATATTGATTGGAGCATCCTGAAACGAGGTTCCCCCACCTTAAATGTGGCAGTGGCACTAATAAGATCTTATGTAACAATCAAAAGAGATATAACGAAGGCGACTGAAAGTTTCGAGCAGTGCATGACAGAGCTAGAGGTAACAAGTTTATATGTAAAATAACATGGATGCCCCGATGGTATGATTGCAGGTACGTCTTTTCAAAGTTTTTCTTAAATTCTGACGTTGACCCAAGTGTGAAGAAAGCTTCCAGAACAGATCACCATCACTGATTAATCTTTGTTCATTAACAAAAACACAAGATCTTGGATTAGAGAGTTTCAGGTTGTACAGTTTTTTAGAGAGTCGAATCAGAATAATAACAATAATACAATAGAAGAGATCGTACAATTGAAAGGTTTGTGTGTCATATTATTCCCTAGGCAGTAGGCACCGCACATGGCTGCAGCCGACCTCTACTTTGATGCTTTGTATTCGTACCGTCTTGAGTGATGGAAATGAGGTGCCAAAGCGTGCATGTTTAGGGCGGGAAGGATTAACTAAATTCCTTTGCACATGCAATCGTTGATTAGTTCTTCTTCTCTGAAAAGTATGATTGAGATGGAACCAAAGCTTGAAACTTTGAGCCATGTGTGACGATTGATTAAGCCACCACGGTTCAATAAATTGTTAAGGCGTGTGAAGTTTCACTTGTACTTAGATTTTTTTTAATTCACTAAAAATTTGTTTGATTTATTTTTTAATTATTTTTAAATAATATGGTTTGTGGTTTTAGGCAAGAAGGGACGAGAGAAATTGTAACCTTCAAATTCAATCAAGTGTTAATGTATGTTCCATACTTTGCCCATTTGTGTCTATCAAAAGGTGACTGTCTCGTTGTAGATTGCATGATGAATTGTGTTACGAAAGTTGATCCTTTTTGTGGAAAAAAAAATAAAGGGTTTGAGCGTGAGCCTCACATAAATGAGAAAGCGCATTTGCTTTCAAATACAGAGATAAAAAAAGTCCTGAATGTGCAGAATCTGTAAAGGTGGTGATGGGAAAGGGCCAGCAAGGTGCAAGTGACGTCGATGTCTGAAGTGGATTAGGGCAAATAGCGACTAAACCTTTCTCAATCACCCTAACCCCATGTTTCAAGAGCCACTGCAAATCTTCCGTCTTGTTGGTGTGTTGGTATTTTAGTTCAAAAAAGATCTGTATTTTAAAAGACTAGATTTTAGATTAAAATCTTCTTAAGATTATTTTTCTGTTTTTATTTTTCAGTTGTAACAGTTCAGATTTTGGGTATCTCAAGTAGGAAAGAGTTGTTTCTTTTTTCAGTATAAATTATTGGTCTTGAATGAAGAATATTATTATCGTTTTTTCTTCAGAGTTTCTGTTTACTGTTCCTGTTCTTTTAAAACTAACATGTGGTATCAGAGCTTTAGTTGGTCTTATAGGGACCTGCAGAAATTTTTTTTTTGATCTAGTTTTTTAAATCCTAAAATCAACGTCCAAAATTTTTAACTACTGCAGCTATTTTGATCTAGTTTCAGTAGCTTACATACTTTTGTTTTACACTTGCTATTGCTACTATTTTGAATCTATTTTTAAACAATTTTACAATAGCAACTTTCTAATATTTTCAACTCGGTTGTTGCTATCTTTTGAACAATTTTTAAACGTCTTTCAAACTTGTTTTAAACATTTTACAGCTGCATATCTACATCTATTTTTAAACCTTTCTTTTAAACCATAATCAAAATATCCTCTAGTAGCATTGCTTTAAATCCTCCTGAAGTCTTCAATGGTGAAAACTATCAAAAGTGGTCAGTAAAAATGCAATCTTATTTGGAGACCTTTGATCTTTGGAAAGTTGTAACAAAAGATAGGTCAGTGTCTCCTCTACCCAGAGATCCCACCATGGCTCAAATCAAGTTCAACAATGAAGAAAAAACAAAAAAAATCCAAAGCCAAGACACTCATTCAAAATTCTGTAGAATACTCTGTTTTCTACAGGATCATGGTTTGCAAAACAGCAAAGGAAGCTTGGGATAGATTGAAAGAAGAGTATGAAGGAAGTGATAGAACCCGACAAATGCAAGTGCTAAATTTGAAGAGGGATTTTGAGTCTCTAAACATGAAAGAGGATGAAACAATTACCAGGTATTCTGATCGTATTTCTTTAATTGTTAACAACATCAGATTGCTTGGAGAAGATTTTCCTAACAGGAGGATTGTAGAAAAAGTTCTTGTAACTCTTCCGGAGAGATTTGAATCCAAAATATCCTCTCTTGAAAAGTCCAAAACTCTCAGCGAGATATCATTAGCTGAGCTAATGAATGCTCTTCAAGCACAAGAGTAAAGAAGAATCTTTAGGCAAGATAAGAATACCGAAGGTGCATTTTATATGCAAAGCCAACAAGCTAAAACAGGGAAGAAGAATTTCAATAACAAAAACAAGAGAAACAGTTGTGAATTTCCACCTTGTGCATACTGCAATAAGACTACTCATCTTGAAAAATATTGTTGGTGGAGGCCCGATGAAATGTGTGTTGGACCCAGAACTTTTCTTAGAAGACTAGAACTAATAAATGAGAAATGTGGATATGTCCATGTTCTACTTTGGTGTTTCTGATGGATAAGAGATTTTGAAATGAGAAGAATTAAGGAGAAAGTTAGAAGTAGAATGAAAGCAAAAATGAAGTTGAATTTGTATAGTGAGTTGATGAAGAATATGTATATATATGTATATTCTGTTATTGATATTCATGATTAATCATGGATTATAAATTTTTTTTATAAATGATAATGATTTGAAATGAAGTTGAGAATGAAGAGTAAATGAAGTAGAAAGGGTGATCTTAGTATTATTTGTGTTAAGGAAAGATTGTGAAACAAAATGGATGGTTGATCTGGAAAATGTTTATGGAGTATGTTTCAGTCTTTTAGCCAAAACTTTTTCTCTAGTTATCTAAACGAGATAATTCTTTATTTTGATTAAACTAGAAACATATAGCTACATTTCTTATGATGACATCAAATTTAAATTCTGTCTGTAAGAATCTCAAAATTTGTCATGAAGATGAGAACTGGGTGTAGTACATTGGTGGATGAATGTAAAATTCGTGTCTTAAATTCAAGGGCAAATCTGGATCGATCTAGGCTAGATTAGAGAAAGTTTTTTTTCAAAAGTTGTAGATTATCTTTTTATCTTTGCAACGATATATAGTATGGACTTTTTGAACTTTGGAGTCAAATGTTATGGTCCTTATAAGGGAAGATGTATCTTATACGTTTTGCTTCTTCTATGTTTTACTTCTTCTGTGATGATGTGTCGCCTGTGATGACGTGTCATTTGTGTTTTGTTTCTTTTGCTTTTTGCTTCTTCGGTGTTTTGTTTCTTCTGTGTTTTGTTTGTTCTACTTTTTGCTTCTTCTATGTTTTGCTTCTTTTGCTTTTTGCTTCTTCTGGGTTTTGCTTTTTCTGCTTTTTGCTTCTTCTGTGTTTTGCTTCTTTTGCTTCTTGCTTCTTTTGTGTTTTGCTTCGTCTGCTTTTAGCTTCTTTTGTGTTATGCTCCTACTTTTTGCTTCTTTTGTGTTTTGCTCCTTATGCTTTTTGCTTCTTCCGTGTTTTGCTCCTTCTACTTTTTGCTTCTTCTGTGTTTTGATCCTTCTGCTTTTTGCTTCTTCTGTGTTTTGCTTCTTCTGCTTTTTGCTTCTTTTGTTTTTTTTCTTGGCCTATCTTTTGCCCCATTTTTAGAAGATAGGTTATGTCTTCGAGGTCTTCACAAAAGTTGCAGATCTTGAAGTTCTCTTTCGAACCATCTAAAGAAAACCTCAATCCGATATATGTAGGGAAATTTATGGCAATTTTTCCCATTCATCTGCCTTTTTCCATTAGTCTGCCTTTTCATTTGATTTCATCTGTATCTATCTTCTGATCCATTTTTAATCATTAATAAGATAGAATATGTCTTTGAGGTCTTCATTGAAGTTTTATATCTTGAAGTCCTCTTTCTAACCATCTAAAGAACAAACAAATTCGATATCTGTAGGGAAAGTTATGGCAATTTTCCCCATTTATCTGTCTTTTTCCATTCGTCTACTTTTTCATTTAGTTTCGTCTGTACCTACTTTCTGGTCCATTTTGACCTCTAGATGATAAAATCTGGCCTCAAGGTCTCTTCAAAGTTTTAGATATCAAAGTTCTCTTTGAAATTGTCCTAATATTATCTTAATCCAACATCTCTAGTGAAAGTTATGGCCTTTGTCCCGAGACAAGTTCAATATGATTGAGGACCAAATCTTGTTTGATTCTTTCAGACATAATTTTGTTATCTGACCTCCAAATGAAGTGATTCTTGAACCCTTAGATTCCTAACACTTTTCTTACATCTCCATTAAAGGTTATTGTTGGACCCCAAACTTTCCTTGAAATTTAGAAGTATAAATTGACATTAAATGAGAAATTTGTGGTGAATTAGTCATGTGCAAAGAAAAAGACAATTTATGAATTTGAATGATTGTGTTTAATGTTGTATTTGAGCAAGGTTAGTTTGAGCAAATTGAAGCAATGAGATGTTTAGGTTAATGCATGAAATGAGTGTTTTTGTAT
>JAOTIZ010000006.1:27959319-27969482 GCA_027123425.1 Erythroxylum panamense | reverse complement strand
GTCCCTTAATTAAGGGATTATCCTTATAGAGTATCCTTAGCTGTAATATCTAGCTATATTAGGGATATTTTCAAATAGGGAGTCATCCTAATTAGGAAGACTCTCATAACTATGTACCCTAGCTCTATATAAGCATAGCAGTATCTGTACATCTTTTTTTTATCAACTAAATAAAAGTCAGCAGCTTTTACAATTATTAATAATAATTATTATACATTTGTGTACTTGTTATTATTATTATTATTATTATTATTATTATTATTAATGTTATTATTATTTTTATTATCATTATTATACATAATTCATTTTGTTATTATTATTGTGATTATTAAACTCCTTTTTATTATTACTTTTCTTCTTCTTCTTCTTCTTCTATTATTATTATTATTATTCAATATTAATTTTTTTATTGTTATTATTATTATTTTGTTAACTTTTTTATTAATAGCAATCATTTGTTTTAAAATAGTCAATGAATTACATATTTCTAATTATATTATAATGTAAGGGCATTTTTGTCATTGACATTGTTTTGTTGCTTTGTCCTCTGCAACCAAACACATTTCTGTCCTCGAGACGGAGACAATATTTTCTGTTCTGTCCATCATAATCAAATACTTAACTGCCTTTAATTTTTGTTTTGTTTTGTCTCTAAATTTTCGTTCCATTCCGTCTTTGTATATAAGAGACAACAACCATATGTAGCGTAAGAGGGTAGAAGGCAGGAGCTTTAGCTATGACGCAAATCACAATATTGATGTGATGGCTTTGATACAATCTCCCCGACGTGGATTTCAGATTTCCTGTCATGTCTAATCATATTTGCCCGCCGATCACCAATTTGACGTTAGTCCAAACATGATCTCTTGCTGCGGTTGGTTTATACGATTATCATAAAAAGGTAATCAGCAATATTCTAACATCCCACTCTTTAAAATAAGAACAGGTTTATTATTAATAAACCATAAGGAAAAGCTCAACCCTCGTCCTACCTATTTACCTAGATGGCACAAACAATATGCTCTTACGGTTAAGGGTTGAAGGCTTGAAGCACTTGGGTGAAAATTGGGATCATGTTAACCTGACAGGGACATTCTTTTATTGTAAGCTTAGCCCATTGCTTGTCATTGACAGGTCTGGCTCGAAACTGTTCGTCAAATTGGCGGACACTGACGACGACAACCATCGGAAAATGACTCTTATCGTACTTGAAATGGGTTAATACGGTTTGCTTGCTCTCCTCAATTGCATGGAAATTTGTTACTCCTTTAACATTTCCCATCTCCATGTCAACAAGCTGTCCCTGTCAACCTCTCTGGAATAACAAAAGTAGAGCGAGGGAGTCACGCTTCCGCCTTCTCTTCTACAGTTAACGTTGTTTTCACTTCACTTTTGCATTGTCGATGGACTCATGGACAGAAAGCGAGAGAGAGCAGAGATATATGTGTTAATAAGCGCAGAAATAGACTCAAAAGCGAAGGCATAGAGGCAGAGGGGGGATAGTAAGTCATTAGAAAGACCTCGAAAATCGAGCGCGCATTGGGATCGACAGTGAGAGTATATGTATATGTTGGCGAATTAGTGTCAGCGTTAGGTTTTATGATTTTCCCTCTCCCTTCTCCATTCACGGTTCTTGGTGGTCTCCGTTTGCCATTCCAATCCAAACACGTAAGCCTAGGTTCTACACATCACTTTCTTTCCAGAGGCCCAATTTATTTTAAGAAAATTAGTTCAAAAAAAGCACCATGTAGCAATACTGGTCTCCGATGGACAAGACCTAAACCTGCAGATAGTGATCTATACTTGTCTTTCTTGTTTTCTCCTACAAATCTGAGAGACCATATCTCTGTGTCTCTCCAGCTTGCCTGCCTGCCTGCAATCTTGCATAACAATCATGCAAGCTCATTCCTCTTCCTGCATGTCCTCCGGCGGAAGTTCCTTTTTAGAAGGCGATCAAGAGCAAGAATATGAAGATTCCCTCTTTCTTTCTCTAGGCCCTCCTGGACAATACAGCAATACAATCTCTACTTATCATCATCTCTCCTCGAACCAGCTTCCGAATGATGTTCACAAAGACCCTGTTAAAGGGAACAGTGCAACTATTGCTCTTCATCTCCGTCCTTCAGAACCTGGAGCTACCACAAGCATCCACAATCACATTGATCCTCAGCTAGCTAGAGGACAGTACTGGATTCCTTCCCCCGCACAAATACTTGTCTGCCCGACACAGTTTCCTTGCACTGTCTGCAACAAGACTTTCAATAGATACAACAACATGCAGGTCTCTCAATGATTATCATCGACCTCTTTAATTTTGAGAATTCTAACTTTTTAACGCACTATCATAACGTCTACCAACTCTGGAAAATCTTCATTGTTAAAAAGCACCCAATTGTGTAATCTTCTATCTTTACATTTTTTGGGTAACAAGTTTGGACTTCTGTATTTTTTTAGTTTGATATTCTTAAGTACACCTTTTTTAGTTAATTCTTATTATCCGCCTTTTATGTTGTTACTGGAACTCTAGATGCACATGTGGGGACATGGTTCACAATATCGAAAGGGACCGGAGTCGCTAAGAGGAACAAAACCAGCATCTTCTTTGCTAAGATTGCCTTGCTATTGCTGCGCTGAGGGCTGCAAGAACAACGTAGAGCACCCAGGATCGAAGCCATTGAAGGATTTCAGGACCCTACAGACACATTACAAGAGAAAGCACGGAGTGAAACCATTTGAATGTAGAAGATGTGGGAAGCCATTTGCAGTTCGAGGTGATTGGAGAACACACGAGAAAAATTGTGGTAAGCTTTGGTTTTGCATTTGTGGATCTGATTTTAAACATAAGAGATCCCTAAAGGATCATGTTCGTGCATTTGGAGATGGCCATGCTCCTCATACAATCGAGATATGTGAAGTTGAAAAAGAAGAATACGATGACTATGATAATAGTTGGAAATGACAATCTATTAAATGACAATTGAGATGGTCATGGTACTGTATTCTTCTAGTTAATTAATGCATGTCTATAATATGTATGAGAGAGAGTGGAGTAAGAGAGGATGAAGACAAAGAGTACAGTGAAAACCAAGTTTTCTATGCATTATAGTATTTAATGTTGGAAGTGCTAGTTTGATTGTCTAATTAAAGAATCTCTCTTTTGAAACTTTTCATGCGGTTAATAAATGTGTGAGTGAGAAGGTGGTCGAGTAAGTAAATTCAGCAGTGACTGCTGATAAAAGCAGACACGCAGACATGCACAGCAGAGTCACAGATTCTACTGTTCATAGCTTTGCATTTTGCCATGGACATCATGTACTCTCTAAAATCTCTCTTTATGAAAAATTTACATATATATCACTCTGAGAAAGAGAGAGATGGGTCATTGTCTCTGAGCTTCGACTACCACTACAAACACTTTGATCGAGCCCTATATGTCAGAGACGACTGAGTGAAAGAAAGCGACGAGGAGCGCTAAGGGACCACTGCATTTTTACTGTTTTTGGGGTTTCACCCAAAGAAGTGCCTTTCCCGCTTTTCACACCAACAACAATGCTATACTAGTATAAATTTTCAGCCCGTCTGATATTTACCACTTTCAGCCATCATAATTTGTAATCATCTTCCAATCTTTTATCCAGGCCTTTATCTCCTTTGTTCGCATCTCAATTTTTACAAAGGCCCTGTTTGGCATTCAGCTGATAGCTGATAGCTGATAGCTGATTATATCAGCTGGTTTGATCAGCGGATTTCATTAGCTGTTTGTTAAAGATGTTTGGTAAAATTAGCTGTTTAGTATTAGCTGTTTAAGTGTAAAATGACTTATAACGATATAATTTTAAAAAATATAAGAATATGAATATTATATACTTTAGTATGTCAATGAATATTCTTATAAGAATTTAGATTTTAGATATTTAATTCTACAAAAATTAAGTTTATAATTCTAATAAAAAACATATATCATATAATAATAATAATAATAATAAATTTTAAAAATAATTAAAAGATTAAACAATAAATTTTCAATAAAAGTAATTTTTAAAAATTTTCAAATTAAAATTTAACAATAAATTAAAAGATTAAACATGCCTTAAAAACTCAAAACTTATTGGAATGTCTTTCTTTACCCGTCCATCTTCCATTGGTTACATGCGAAGATAATTATAGTTCTTTTGGTAACAAAACTATTAAATAATTAAATAATCAACAAAAAAATTTAATTATCCAAGACAAGTTAACTCTTTTACTTTCAAATTATACGATGATTGTCCAACTCTCTTTTCTTTCCTTTTTTTTATGTATAAAGACATAGAAACTCTTTTGAGTGTCTCATAAGTCTTTCCTGATCAACTAAATTCAGCTTGGACTTACGTTTATGGTTGAAAGAAACTTATTACCTAATTGATTAGAAATACAGATCTTCTCATTCGCAATCCTTGTAAGTTCTTATATTGTAAACAATCGTATGTTAACTTTTAAATTACCTGTTTTAGGTAATTAACATCAAACCTAAAACATAACCAATATGGTTCATAGGACTGAGTTTTGGCCAAATGAAACAAACTTCAAGACATTAGAAGTCACTGATTTCCTTGAAATTGTACCATATCATGCAATACAATACTATTGTTTTATGTCATACAATACTCTTTATATTAGTAACAGACATTTCAATATCAAAAAATACAAATCCTAAGTTCTAATCCTGAGTTCTAGGATTTCAATGGCCACCTCTGGTTATCAATAGCTTCCATAGGATTGACAGTGTACTTCAAATCAACTGTTTTTCTCCAGCTTCCCCAGAATTCTTAGCGGTATCATCACCACCAGCACCATTTAAGCACTACAATCAAAATGAATAGTGACATAGATAGAATGAGAATTACATAAAAGAAATAAAATGTTGCAGTTTGGATCTGTCAGTGAACTGAGCAAAAGAGAGCATTGAAGTTAGAATATCAATATGTTCGTAAATTGAACCAAAGCCCTACAATATCGTTGTTTTCTAAAGAGTCCTCTATCATTTGGACGTAGTTTTAGAAGTTAATGCAGTTTGATAATTTTATGTAAATGTTTGCCAACTAGGTTGATTCAGAATAACAACTAGTTTTATTAATGGCAGCTTATGAGAAAAGATTCTTTTACTAATTATTAATCCACAAGACTGTAGAAGTTAAATTCAAATAACAGGGTGGTTTCTGAAAAACATTAAAACCGCAAAGGGCCGAAAATTACTTTAAATTATTTAGCAATACCATCTGCAACCATGAGAATAATGAAAACAAAATTTGCTATCAATTTCTTGTCTTCCATTATCGAAAACAGATCAAAGATCGAACTCAGAATTCACGTTTTGAACTGTTTGCATGGAGGTGAACGGAAAAGAAAAGCTTCAAAGAAAAATTAGTTTAATGTAAGTTATAAATATACCAATCTTGGAGTCCTTGAGGTGTCTCTAGTCCACATTCCTTGTCCCTGTAATTAGCAAAATGTGAACAAAGAGTCAAGTTTGAGTTCAAATTCCCTTAGAAAATTTCTAGGACTTATATGGCATACACAAATGAATAATTCAAGCAACATGCATTGGATATGATACCCTTATACCTTTGATGATGCAGCCATGAAGGCATGGTGCACCAAATAGAACACTGAACCACCAATTGCTCCCGCTAGATACAATTTCATTAAATATTCAGGTCCAAAATTTCTTGCAATCTGCAAAAACACCACATGAAATCAGCCACTGGAAACCATAAGACCAATGAACAGTAGATAATTCACAAGCACACAGCACCTATATAAGAATATAGGTGAAACTATATCAACCTCATGTCTCTTAGGAAGTGCATGTAATTCACAGAAAAATTTGGAAAACACAAGTATCAGCATCTAGAAAATATCACTGTAAAAACCTTCTATAACAGGAAAACCTAATCTTTTTCGGTCACTCATTAATTATATTGGATGATTGAGCAGAAATAAAGTTAGATGATCGTATTTTATACGAAGTTGAATCAACTTCACGAACACATCCGCTAAACTAGAAAGCTAGTGAAGTAGCACAACTTACAAGAACATTCAGAATGCATTGTTCAAGTGCAATCAATATCCAACTGCAAGACTAGAAAAAATGTTTCTCTAAATTATGCAATGTACTTATTTTTTGCAGATACATAAGTCTGGAGCTTTGTTTGGAGATGAGGAATAAATAAGGAGACATGACAGGATGATATGAGCATCTAACATTTTATTAAGACACTTACCTACTTCAAAACTTCACAAGGAACTTCACGATGAATTTAGGATCATTTTCAAAACATAAAGGAGCTATCACATGTAAATATTCATTTCTCAGCAAAATCTTGTGAAGAATAGATATTGTTGCGTGTAGATCTACCTACCAAACAAGCTACATCAGAGCCAAGATTTCTAACCGTGACACATCTCAACTTATATCGGGATAGGGCACTATCAAGCTTAACTGTTTAAATATTAAAATAAAGAAATAATATAGGAAAGAAATTAGACAACGTATTTACAAGATTGACCATAGATACCTACATCCATGGACATAACAACCATAAGGCTACATGTTTCTTATTAATATGTATGCATGTTACATAATACAAGAAGACCATTTATAAGGAGGAATGACATTTTATATTAAGTAATAGTATTTTTTATTTACAATATAATATCATATTCTAAATTAATAGTAAATCAAGAATAATTATAATCTCTAATATTCTAACACTCCTCCTCAAGTTGGAGTATAAATGTTTCAACTTGTTATAAATAAAAAGAAACAAATAATATCAAAATTTTCTCACTTGAGAACAAATTCACCCAGCCAACAACAGTCTTCTCACTTAGGAAGAGAGCCACTGAACCAATAACAAAAAACTCTTCTCGCCTGGGAAGATATTCATTGAACCAACAATCAAAACTCTTCTTGCTTGAGAAGAGATTCACCAAACCAACAATAACAATATCATCTCACTTGGAAACAAATTCACCAAATGAACAACACTTCTAATTGGTAAAGTCTTGAACTTACAAAAGTCTAAATAAAGACATAGGTGACTCACACAAGAACACATTTGACTCACGAGATTTACTTTGATACTATGTTAAAGTATGAAATCAACGGAAAGAAAGAGAAAAACGGTTACAAGGCTTAAGTGGCAACCAAATAGACCTATATCCACATACACAACAACCTAAAGACTACATGTTTCTTATCATATGGAGTGTATGTTACATAATACAAGCAACCCTATTTAAAAGGACGAATAATGTACATATAAGTTAATATACATAATAATATTGGATTCTAAAATCATTTTGGATTTAGTAAATCAAGAATGAATCTAACCATAGCATTTAACTTAATTCAACAATGGGCAATATGAACACTACATAGCATGCAAGTTGGCCAATTTGATTATCAAAGAAAAACTAGCACCCTGTTTCATTATCCTTCAGCACATTTCAGACTGTATCTTTGAATAAAAGATAATAATGAAGCAAAATGTTTCTCTACCACATACAAATCATTGCCATCAGGTTATCATTTAATAACCAAGTCAACAACAGCAGATTATTGAAGTAACATATAGAAACATATAAAACTTTAAGTATATATGTTACAAACAAACATGCACACACACACACACAAGCGCATATTATTAACATCCTAACCAAAAGATTCAAGGATATGAAGTCCTACATTTGTACCGAAGAAGTAAAGTCCAACCATGTTAGATATGATGTGCTCAACATCAATATGGCTGAATGCAGAAGTAATTAGCGTGTGAAAATGTCCACTTTTGATGTTGTCCACAGATATCTGTACAGTGCACATCAAATAAGTTAAATAAAAAAATGCAAATAATTGTGATGCAATTTCAAAAAGGCTAAATTGTCAACCCTAAAAGCCTTTAATACTCTACTATAAAGGTAACTAGCAACTAGATAATGAGCCTCTCCTTCCAGGATAAAAGTAAGGATCTCAGATCATCAAATCTTGATCATGTAATTAGGAGGTAGCACTACCAAAATGCATTTCTTAAGTATTGGTCCATATTGGAGAATGCATCTTAATAGGGTTCCAGCATATAAAGTTTCTATGTAGTATCATCTAGTAATAAAATATTCAGGAACCCACCATAAAGTTACGCATCATAAACCTTTGATCTGCTATGCGCCATAACAAAAAAACTGCAACATTGGCTATGATCAGTCCCAAAACCACATCATTAGATCCCAGTTGATTAAACCATGATCTCCTGCAATGAGCAAAAGAGAAACCATTGAATGAAAGAGATTATATTGCGGTCGATATACAAGTCATGCCTTCAATCAATCCCTTGCGGTGTATTCAAACCAAATGCAAGAAGACCAAACGAGACACTATGTAGCAGAAATGCAATTTATTAGAAAATTGTGAGGCACAAGATTTTGTAGAAGTTACAATAAAGAAACTCAAAAACTGTGGAGTCTTGGGTTTGGCATAAGCAATTTTAGGCAAAGCGGCCGCCATTTTGAATGAAGGAAAAGAACGGGCAGGGAAACGGATGAAGATTTCTATGACTCAGTGCATCATAAAGGCAGGGTAACCTGAGAAGTAACTGGAAACCTCAAATGTGATGAGCACAATAGAAGCCATCCAAGAACACCAAAAAGACTAAGCTCAATGTTAACTTAAGTTAAAAGTTCACTAGCTTAATTATTGGCTTTAGTTAGTTAGCGTAAGTCAGATAGTTATCTTCTCTTTCCTGTTAATCTGTCAATTAATTAGCTTAATTTAGCTTTAGCTCATTTTCTATTCCTTACATATAAACAATTTAAAAGTGATGATTTCATAATAAGAGAGAAAAGATTGCTTCTTACACAATAGTTACAGGCTAGAATTAGCGAGTTCTGATTTGCAAATGAGGGACTTTGGAAATTGGAAGTCATGAAAGTAGCAGACTACAGGTCAAAAAGGAATCATCATTTTGTTATTCACATCATTAAGACCCTGCGTCTTTTCCCTCTTTGCTACATTGGACTTAAAATTAATCTCATGAGTCTATCGCGCAAGAAACTCACAATCGCAACACAAACAAGGGAATCGAACAAAAAGAAAAACACAATTAGCAGCAGGAATTCTGCAAATTGGTATGATTTTTTGTAAAAAAAATGTTATATTTCCATAGTCGACTACAAAATTACTCCACCCAAAACAACTATGGTGAAAAATGCGGATTTATAATGATTCTTAGTCACCAAAGAAACCCAAAAGCACAATTAAGAATCTTACCAGTGGCGCCCGTCAGAACCAAAAGAATACCCTCTAGGGAACCGTACTCTATAGAACCCGACTTTGCAATCTGTTACGCTTCTGTTTAAGATCCCAAAATGCGTTTTTGAAGAATTTGATAGAAAAAGCTTTAAACGCAACGGGATTGAAGGAAAGCTGTGAAATTTCCTTGAAAAAGAACTGTTTGATGATAGAAATGAATAGAAACGGTGAGTTGGGCATGTCAAAGAAGAGCCAACAGTGTGGCATTGAGAACGTTGATGTTTTATTTTGGTAAGAGAAGTGAAGTACTCAGAATGGTGGGACTGAAGAAACTGAGAGTTGGTATTTTGTGTGCATTTTCTGGAGAGGTTTGATGAGGTGAGTTTGAGAGACAAAAGCCTCTGCATTTTTTCGAGGTTTACCGAGGAAAAGGAGAGTTCTTTGCTGGAAAAACAAGGAACTTCAGCTTCCGACCAGGCAGAACAAAATAGAAAAGTAGTGGAATCCCATGTTGCGTCAGATGACAAGAACTCGCCGGTTCTGAACCTCTTGGAGTGTCCTTTGGCTGGAGCAAGTTAACGCATAAACATATTTTCAGGGGTCAAAATAATTATTAAACTTTACATCGTGTATGTTTCAAGGGAATGGAAAGAAATTGGGAGTAATGGAAAGGAAATTAATAAATTTTCCTTGTATGGTTAATTAATTAATAAAAGAAAGGAAAGTAAAGAGAGGGAAATTAAACCTCAAAATTTTCCTCTTAATCAAAAAAATATTCCGTCCAAAAGTGGATGAAAATAGAGGGAATTAAAAAAATTGACACAATTTTATCAAAAATACCCTTTTAAAATACCTCTTTATAAAAGACTATTTTTCT
>JAOTIZ010000006.1:27938558-27959219 GCA_027123425.1 Erythroxylum panamense | reverse complement strand
AAATGGTTTGGAATAAAATTGAGGATATGTTGAAAAAAAAATCTTTAAAAACTCTACATAATTAGTTATAATAATAATAAAAATAGAATTAATAATAGTAATAAAAATAAAATTAAGATTAATAATAATAATAAGAAAATTAATAATAAAATTAATAACAATCATACTAAGAATAAGAAAAAAATTAATACTAATAATAATAATGTAATTAATGTGACTACGAAAATAGTTTGATCTTTTTATTAATTATTTTTTGTTATTTTAAATTTATATTTTTAAATTAAACATTGACATTACATTATCATTAAAAATTCAAACTAAATCAAATAATACTCATCCCATATACTACTTGATATTTGAGTCTAAATAAAAATGAATAAAATTACTGTTAAAATTTTAATGAATTAATTATTTTTTTATTAAAATATGTACATGATGGATTTAAATTAAATTTTAATAAAACCTTAAAATACATTTTGATCGATTTAAACCTTAATTAGAGTTGCAACTTAAGTACAAATTTGATGCAATAACAACAACACTTGCAAATTTTGTTGATACGAGAAATGTGGGAAGGCACGACGTGTCCTTAACTCTTAACTGAAAATTTGAAATTTGAAATTTTATTTTAACAGGTGGAAAGGAAAGGAACAGAAAAACACGATTCGTTAGCCTGAACTTACGTACCCCTTGCCTATCTTGATGTCTCTGCGTTCGACTCCAGGTCGATGGCTTCAACCGTTGTTCCAACTAGAGCTCCTATGAATCAGTTCAAGTCAATCTTTAAACAACTCCCATTACCACTTTCTAATTCAAGATCCCTTTTCTTTTCCACCACTTCCATATCCCGAAAGCAGGTCTCCCTTGCCAATCTCCTCCAAAAGTACGGTTTCCCTCCCTCTCAACTCAACACTTTCCTTAATAGAAATCACTTTCTGCTGAGTTCCAACCTGCATGACATTAAGAAGTCTCTGGGTATTCTCACATCCTTCAAAATTCCAAGGGAATCGATCGTTTCTTTGATCAGTGACTGTCCTGGGGTTTTGGAACTTCAGTTTTTGAAGAAATGGGAAGGAACATTCTTAAAGTTCGCGGATTTGGCTGTTTGCCCACTGGTGATCAGGAGTGTCTTGGAACATTCCAGAAAATTGGAGATTAACCCAGATGAGCTCGGTAAAAGTTTGAAAATTTTTAAGGGTTTAGGGTTTAGTGAAGACACAATGAGGAGGGTTTTACAGATTTTTCCCGAGTTGCTCGTGATAAAGGAGAGTGATATACATAGGAAAATTGATTTCTTCGTGAGAATGGGAATTGGCTTGGATGAGGTTCACCGGATTTTCAATTCCTTTCCAGAGGTTTTGAGCTTTGGAATTGAGGATAAGCTAATACCGTTGCTTCATGAGTTTGAGGATTTGGGTTTTAGCAAAAACTTGGTTAGGAGAGAGATCATAAGTGAGCCACAAATCCTACGTATGGAAATAGGAGAGCTTTCTAGGTGTTTGGAGTTGCTTAAGACCTTGAAATGTCGACAATCTATCAAATCAGAGATTTTCTACAGGGGGACATTTAGAGCTGGGTTTGAAACGAAGTTGAGAGTTGATTGCTTATGCAAACATGGGTTAATTCGTCGAGAAGCATTTAAGGTTCTATGGAAAGAGCCAAGGGTAATTATATACAATATAGAGGATATTGAGAAAAAGATCGCATTTTTAGAGAACACCATGGGTTTGAAAGTTGGTTGCTTGGTTGAGGTTCCTGAGTATTTGGGGGTGAGTTTTGAGAAGCAGATTATTCCTCGTTATACTGTGATTGAACATCTGCATGCAAAGGGGGCACTTGGCGATGAGGTAGGATTGAAGGGTATGATAAATTTAAGTAGGCTTAGATTTTATAATTTATATGTCAAGCCATATCCAGAGTGTGAGAAAATGTATGGAAGGTTTACAGGAGATGCCCAAGTTAAGACCCAGCATCCAAAAGGACTTTGGAAAGTTTTTAGAGCAGAATGGCATCCCGAGACAAAGGAAGATATGGAGAATATTAAGTCTTTCATGGAAGGCCTTCTTTAGGGCTAGGCTGATCCTCAACCAGTCTTCGTTGCTGGACGTGAATTCCAAATTTACTGGACTTGTTCTCAGGAGGAAGCTGCGTTTAATATGAATATATTTATCTGAGGTTTACTAAAGGTACTTTGCCTTTTAGGGAGGAGGATGTACTTAAAAGCATTACCTTGATAAGTTGTTTGACAATGGTAGTTTCAGAATGCTGGGAGAATTGCTATGCATATCTTGTTGCATTAGCTGTAATGATAACTCGTTGGTTATCCAGGTGCCAAAAATTGTGCTGAGTCATTTGCAAAGCTGCATCATGAATTGCAGTGGAGCTTCAATTTAAGCCCCTTTTATAACACTAGATTTTGTTCCTGGTCAGTCCAGGCATTCCTACATATGTATGCATACAGCATTTGCAATTATCTGTAATCCAGGTATGTCAATTGAACCTGAGAAGCAGGCATGTTCCTTTACTGTGGGCCCCAGCCAGATAAAAAAGTAAAGCAGGTCGGTCAAGAAGGAACATAGAAAAATACAGCGACCACTCGGTGGTGTAATCAAGCCATCTATGTATTTCTTCTTCCGTTGCTACTACATGAGATCGTTAAGGAACTCAACTGTTCAGTCTCTAGGAATTCCTAATCGAACAATATTGTCAACTATAAACGCTCGTTTGACTGCCATTCTTGAATATTTCATGGGTGTGCTACAAAATAAAATTGGTAGAAGCCAATGGTGCAAAATTTAGGTGCTGCTTTGCAGCTTGCAAGTTGGAATTCTTGGTTCTGGTTGGTTGATATGACTAGTGCCTGCTTTTATACTCGAGACGGCAGACTGCTGGATACGGTGCCTGAAGTTCTGATGCCTCTGCCTAAAATTTAGTCAGTGGAAATCCCTGCTTCCGGTTCTGCACAGTTTTGTTCTCTTGGCTATATGTTAATAATTCAATATAATTGGGCAGATAGTTTTGTCACTGTATGGCTGAATTTTAAGATAATGGCTTTTTGGAGAGCATGTCCTAATGCATTACTAAAGCATTGGCCTTTGTGTTGAACGAAATGAATTCCACGAATAATCTTTTGCATTCTGAATTGTTGAGCTGTTAATATCTTATTGTTATGGATGCTAAGATCATAAATATGCTTAATTAGAATTATGGGAGTTCTATATCAAAGTTCAAGATATCCTTTTAGTAATGCATTGATTTTGGAAAATTTATGATCCCTTGAAGGAAGGATTGTTACTGCGTGACAAAATTTTGAAAAGATCATCTCTCAATGAAACAAACACTATAACCATTTCTAAACCAAGAGCTGTTTTTAGAATAACTACTCTTCAAAACTCTTATCTTTCTCTATAACTTTAATAAACAACATGTTGGACAATGCTGGTTGCCTTGTCAAAACTCTCCAAATTAACTATGATTCTTAAAAATTCTTGTAGTAGTTGTGACACTAGTTCGACTCCTAAGAGAATTAAATACTAATTTCTTAATTTTAATTGATAAAACAAAGTGGCGTATTTTCAATTAATTAACTAAAATTAACTAGGAATCTAAATAAATCAACTGAATATAAAAGGAAGAAATTCAAGAATACCTAACTCCAATTTAAGGGAAAGCTCTCATCTAATTGTAACATTGATCATTGATTTAAAAAGAATAATTGTCACAATTCAAGTAGTTAGTCCAAAACATATTAGGATAGCCATAATAAGTCTAAAAAACTTCTAAATTAAAACATCCAAAACAAACCTTACCATCAATTGACTGGGTACGATAGCATTTCATATCAATTAAATAATAACAATAAGCTTAATGAAAAGACTAAACCCTAAATTAAATAATCGAGATGATTGCAACTATTTAACTTAGTTTTCTTGTTTATCATAAGTTAAATATGCAAATTCACAAATAAACTGTTTACTACTTGTACCAAATCTTCATGACAATTATGAATCATTGAATTCATGAATAACTATAAAATAATCAATATCGAATTAATTTGTCAAATCAATCAATATTAATTATTCTTGAAGTTAAGAACACAAAACAAGAAATACTTGAGTTAAAACATGAATATAAGTTTAGAACAAAACCTCATAAGGTTACAATTAGAATTTTGAATCCCCTTCAATCATAATAATTGAGTTTAACCACACGAATTTTGTTCCAACACCAAAGATAAAAGAAAGATGGAAAATTGTGAGAAAACTAAGAAGAAAATGGAAAAGAGAAAGTTAAAAGGTGAAAGACATCCCTTTATATTGTTTTTCTACTATAAACTTAATCTAATCTTATTTTGCAAACATACGTATCTGAAACAAATTCAAATCCTTACATAATAGGGAAGGAACGAAGTTTGCTAATTAAACTCTAACTCTTCAAATGAATCTAACATTAAGCGTGATCTTACCTTATCCACTACAGTAATTTGTTAACTTTTTTCCAAAATTCATGATTTTCAACAATTATGTTTCAATTTGATGCAATCTTCACTTTTCATCTCCTAAATTAAAACAAACATGAATTTTCCTATTTAAACACCAAATAAATAAAAACAAAAGAGATAATTCTAATTAATATATCAAAATAACATCTTATCAAATTCTCCCACACTAGACTCATTCTTGTCCTCAAGCATACATCAATTCAATACATCAATTATCCACATATTAACCTTTCATCTTATTTCTTGTTATCCATAAATATCCAAAAGCTAATTCACATTCAAGGTTTAGGATAAAATAATAATCAAGAGAATAAGCACTTATAGGACACATTGTTAGAATTAAAACATAGCATCTCATCAATTCCATCAAAATCAAATGAGACAAGACTTAACATCCTCTCATGGATTTCACTCTATTCACTCAAAGTGTTTAGGGTTCATTAAGCTCTCAAGTCAAAGCTTAGCTAGTTATTTTCATAAGCTTAAGAATCATATCTCCACCACTTAATAAAAATGAACTTAATGCATAAATTAAAGGGACTTGGTAAAGGGTTATAACAGGACTTAGGTAAGGTATGACAAAAAGAAGTTTCTAGGTTAAATAAATTGAAGGGAATCATACAAACTTATCCACCTAAGTTTCAGCTTAAATGAATCCAAAATTCACTTGATTCAAATAACATCATTTTCAATGACCTCTCTTTTTTTCTTTTCTTTTTCTTTTTTAATTTTTTCTTCTCTTTTTCTTTTAAAAACAAGAACATCAAAATTGTGATTTCTCATCTCTTTTTTATACTTCTCCCCCATTTTATTTATAAAAAATAAAAATAAAAATAATGGAACTTGAATCAACTAATGTACTTTTAATGAGAATAATCAAAATCTTATGCAAATAAGCGTTAAACAATTCCTTCAATTTTAGGGCTCAAAATTATTAAGAACATCAACAAAAGAAGGGTAAATTTGGCTTGTAATAAGGTTATTATGCAAGAAAAGAAAGAATAAGGCTCAAATTGGTTTTCTAGGGATAAAAAGTATGGTAGGATTGTTTAGGTTAAAAATGGTTATCCTAAGTGCCTTTACCATCTTTATACACAAATTCATAAAAATGTGGTCTCAACATATATTCAAATGCTAGTTTTAGCATAAACAAGCTATGTTTAATAGTACACAATAAAAAGAAATGTATGAGCATAAATATGATGAATGGTCTTAGGCTCAAAGCTAACGTAGGTGTAAAAAATGTATCAAGTCTTGCACACTTTCATTCAACAAAACCAATGAGATACTTAAAATAATTTAACGAAAACACTAATCATTCTTGTCTCTCTCATGCATTATTTCCTAAATAAAAAATGTAACCTAACTTAAGAATTATTTATAAACAACAATCAGAAAATTATAAGGTTATCATGAGGGATAATCAATATATGAATCATAGTATCATAAGTCTAAGAAAAGTCACAAAGTTCGTCATAATATAAACTCTTATCCCCCCACACCTAGATCATACATTGCCCCTATTCTATGCATAAGATACTTACATCTCACAAAAATGATTATCACAAACAAAACACATAGTAGAAGACTTCCTTGAGTTGTGAGCATCTGAAAGGAGATGTAATATAGTGTCAATGGACACGGAGGTATGATCCTCATAATTTGAAGCATAGCATCCAAATTCGTCTCAAGTTTAGAAATTTTGTGTTACAATCTTTTCAGCCAAAAATGATAATAATGTCAGATTGGTAAAGTTGGAAAATAAAAAGGTGGTAAAACATCACAGTCCTTTTGTTACATTGATGATGAACCTATTAGGAGTGATCACGTAATATAAAAATGAAATGCTCTCCTTTGTTGCTAGAGTTCCTGAGAGAAGGAAAAGAAGGTATGATAGGCTGTAAAAGTAGGGGGTTTCAGAATTTTACGGAAGTACAGACCCAGCGAAGGTCGAGGGATGGCTAGAAAGGATAGAGAGAGTTTTCAATCAGATAGAATGCGAGCTGAACGAGAATTTTGATTATGCAGTGTCCTTGTTGTAAGGCCCAGCTTACTAGTTCCTTATTGTAAGACCTAGCTTACCAGTGGTGGAAGACTATCCCAGGTAGTACCATCAAGCCTTGCAACCTGAAGTAGGAGGACTTCCTGAGGGTCTTCAAGGAGAACTGCATGCCCAAGATCTACTTAGATAGTAAGATGAAAGAGTTCCTGGATCTGAAGCAAGGTAGGATGTCAGTGGCATAGTATGAGATCAGGTTCAATAAGTTGATGGGATATGCTACTGCTTTGATTCCTATCGAAGAAGATAAGTGTAGAAGATTCAAAGATGGGCTAAACATAAAGATCAGGATAAGACTAGCAATCTTTAACCTGAGTAGTTTCACTGAATTGAGAGCTGCTTCGATCAGAATTGAGCAGTTGCTAAGAGAGGGACAAGCAGAGTCTAGGAAAGGGTCCAAATTGAAGATGTCTAATGACATTCAGAGTAATTCTGGCAGAAAATTCAGTAAGCATCAGAATCGAGCTTTCAGATCACCAGTTGGATCAAGACAATTAGGATTTAGATAGAGAGGTGGTTTTGTACAGTTTGGCAGTGGAAGAGGTGCGGAGCAACTGATCGTAGCCCCAAGCCCTGACCAGACAAGAAGCTCAAGACTCTCCTAATGTCGTTGCAGGTGCACTGCTTATTTATGATAATGAAGCATTTGCATTTCTAGATCCAGGATCTACACATTCCTTTTTATCACCGCATCTAGCATCTAGGCTGCATTATGATAGAGACTTATTACAGTATGGGTTAGAGATGAGTACACCAATAGATAGTACTACAGTTATAGGAGAGGTCTGCAAGAGATGCTTGATTTGGATTGATCAAGCAGAATTAGAGGCAGACTTCATTATACTACAGTTGAGAGAGATAGATATTATCCTAGGCATGAATTGGCTCACTACTCATAGGGCTATCATGAACTGTTATACCAAGGAGGTAGTACTAGAATCTTCTAGTTAGCCGAGAGCAATTTTTAGAGGAATTAGTTAAGCAATGTCAGCCAGGTTGATATCATTTTTGAGTGCATTGAGGATTATGCGAGGTGGATGTGAGGCCTATCTGGCCCATGTCATCGATACTTGAGTTGAGTAGAATGTACAGGATATTCTTGTGGTTAGGGAATTCCTGGATGTATTTTCCACTGAGCTATTTGGTTTACCTCTAGATCGGGAGACGAAGTTTACAATTGATTTAGCTTCAGGTGCAGCTCCTATATCCATTCCTCTTTATAGGATGACACCTAAAGAATTAAAGGAGTTAAAAGCTCATCTACAGGAGTTACTGAAAAAGGGTTTTATTAGACCTAATATTTTTCCTTGGGAAGCTCTAGTTTTGATTGTAAAGAATAAAGATAGGACTTTGAGATTATGCATCGATTATAGACAACTAAATCGGGTGACAGTGAAGAACAAGTACCTGTTGCCTAGAATTGATGATTTGCTTGATCAGTTGTAGGGAGCACAGGTATTCACTAAGCTAGATTTGAGATCGGGGTACTATCATTTGAAGATAGCAGAGGCTGATATACCTAAAAGTGCATTTAGCAGTAGTTATAGGCACTTTGAGTTTTTAGTAATGTCGTTTGGGTTAACTAATGCCCCGGTAGCATTTATGGCCTTGATGAATAAGGTGTTTCAGCCCTACCTGGACTGCTTTACGATAGTGTTTATCGATGATATTTTGGTGTATTCAAAGAATATAGAAAAACATGCCAGATATTTAAGGGTAGTACTGTAGATTATGAGAGAGAAATAATTGTATGCCAAATTCAGTAAATATGAATTTTAGCTAGATCAAGTAGTATTTTTGGGACATATAGTGACTGGAGAAGGCATACTAGTAGATCAAGTAGTGTTTCTGGGACATATGTGTGTGTAGTAGATGATGAAAAGCCTATGTAAATGTCTTGTTTTTGTATATGTATGATAAGTAATAATTCTTATATTGTTATAGAGATGATGATGAGGTAGAATGATCTTCATAAAGGGGTTAGAATGAGTGCAAAAAAATTAATGATGAATGGGTAAATGTATATGCTCTATTTTTGGTTAATGGCTAAATATATATCATGAATTGTTTGTGAATGATATTGAGTTGAAATGGAGTTAAGAATGAAGAGTAAATGAAGTAGAAAGGGTGATCTTTGTACAAGATGCGTTAGGTGTAAGATGTTGGATGTTGTAAAATCTGGAAAAATGTAGCAGTAACTTGTTCACTGATTGTGCTTCTGTAAAAGTTTGTCATAGCCAACTCCTTGTTTCACCGTGGCTAACTTGTAGGATTTCCTCTCGGGAAAAGTTCGACGTGGCGAACTCTTGGCTTTGTCGTGGCTAACTTTCCTGCAGAGCTTAAACATGCTTTGATAATTTAATAATATCTTATTTTGTAGTTATCCAAATAGAATGATTCTTGATTTAGATTAAACTAGGGACATAGGGATATAATTTTTCTAAAATAATCAAATTTTAATTCTGTCTTAGAGTTCCAGAATTTGACTTGAAGTTGAGTATAGAATACTGTTTCAGTTTAAGAATAGTCCGAATTATTTGGGGTATAACTTTTAGAGTATTGAACCTAATTGAATGATGTTGGTGTCATTAAACACTTAAGAGATAGGAGAACATTTTTCTAAACAAAAGTGTTGCCAAATTACTTCATTTTCGTTGTTAGATTGATCAAGAATAGTAGACCCAAAAGTCAATTTTTGGAAAAATCTTAAATGATTTATTGGGTTATGAAATTAGATTCAAAGTGTTTATTTGAGGTATAAACCCGACGTACAAATAATACTTAAGTGAGTTTTGATATTGAATTGATTTTGTTACGAGAATAATGGAAAAATACCTAGGATTGTCGTGAACATACATTATGCATAATATATATATATATGCATCAAGGAATATTTGTGAAATTGTGCAAAATTATGATATATGTATGTATTGTATATTATAGAGGAGCATTTAGAACGTCAACATCCAGACGTTATCAGAACTTCCAGGCCTTAGCTTCGGGAGCAAACTGTGAATAACCTAGATGATTTCATTCAATTAATTGTTTACTTTAAAATATGTTTTGAATGATGACATGAATGTGATTTGATTATGTTGATGCCGGACAATGAAAGTTCGAGACTTGATGCATGAATGTGATATTAAAGTGCTACTTGTATGTAAATGTGATAAACTAAATGCTTCTTGATATGATTGATTGATTATGAGAGATGCATTTATACCTAAATGCATGATTAGATAATGAGAGTTGTGACCTGAATAGCCACCGAAAATGAGCTTAAAGCTCCAAATGTAATTAAGAGCCAAAGGCTCACTATGTAAAATGAGCCCTGTATCTCCAATAGATAAGGGATAGTATAAATGAGCCCAGTATCTACAATAGATATGGCATAGTTTAAGCACTTGGTCACAATAACGCAATAATTGGAAAAGAATCGCATGAGCATTTCATATACATTTTAATAAGTATGTTTGATTGTTTGAAATGCAAAATTGTCTTACTCTTAAGTGAGAATGTGATATGTGATAATTTATGCAAAATTCAAAGATGTGAATTATATGTTATATGTGTGATATATTGCATGAATTAAGTGAACCATCAATGATGGTTACTTCATTGAGTTCGCAAACCTTATCAAAATTGCAACGTTGATTTTTTAAGATCGAGAGATGACTTTGGCTACTAAAAGGCTACAAGAAGTATAGTCTTGTACTTTTAGAGAAAAAGAAGAAATGGCTCAAAAGTCGGTCAGCTGAGATTGGAATATTAGATAGATCTTTTTGTGTACTTCCTCTTTCATGTAGTGTATTTTGTATTAGGATATGATGATGTTCATATTCGAATGATATTGAAAACTATCAATGTAAATAATTGGTTTTATGAAATGAAAAGAGAAATTTGGGTTTTAAATATGGTGTTTTTCATTATGATATCTTATAAGAAAATAAAGAATGATTTTGCCACGTTAAGTGAATGTTGGGATTGAACATATCCCACTATTATCATAGGTTATGTACTGGAATGTCCTCAAGGTGTTCCGGTGCGTACCTCGTGGTAGTGATGCGTTACACCACCAGTCCATCACACCCCTTCGAGTTGTCCACCGCTATCACCACTACTCTCTAGTACCGCTTCCAACCATCCACCACAACTAGAATCGCCAAATTTTGAATAAATCTAAATCCAAACCTAACCTGACCTGGCATTGAATTGGATTTTCTAATTTTTTGGTGTATTTTTTACTCTGGAATCTGAAAAACAATTGCATTATATTTGGTTGTGTGTATGTTTTGTGATGATTGAAATTGTTGGAAATTAGAAATGTTGGAAACTTGGAATTGATGGAAATTGGAATTGTTTGAAATTGTTGAACCTTGAAAACTTAGAATTGTTAGAAATTGTTGAAATTTTGGAATTGTTGGAACTGTTAGAAATTGGAATTATTGGAATTGTTGGAAATATTGGAAGAATAGTTTTGAATACTTATGGATATTCAATTATGTGTAATGGTTGGACAAATAGGAGACATAAGCCTATTATTAATTTTTTGGATTAATCTGTAAAAGGCTCAATTTTTTAAGTCTATTGATACATTTGCCTTGTTAGGAATACTGATATTTTATTTGAAATATTCGATGAAGTTGTGAATGAAGTAGGGCTAGAAAATATTGTTCAATTCATTACTGACAATGATTCCGCTTATAAAGCGAGAAGAAGAAGATTACAAAGCAAGTATATTTTTTTTATTCCTTGTGTTGCAAATTGCATTGACTTAATGTTGAAAAATATAAAGGATGCTAGATATTTTCTTATTATTGATGAGAATGTGTTGAAAGCTAAAAAGGTGACTAAGTTTATCCATAATCATACATAGGTCTTAAATTTAGTGAGAAAGGATTTTACTGATGGTAGGAATTTGTGTCATCCTGTTGTTATAAGATTTACAACAAATTTCTTATCACTTCAGTATTTTATTGTGATGAAAAAAAATTTGAGATAGATGTTTATAAGTGATAAGTGAGTTGCATCTCAACATGCTAAGTCTAATGCTAGATTGGGGGTTTCCAAAATTATACTTGAAGATACTGAATTTTGGTCCCAATGCAATTTTGTCATCCGAGTTTGTGAACCTTTGGTGAGAGTACTTCATTTGGTTGATAGTGATGAAAAGACAGCAATGGATTTTTTTATGCCCTGGAGAGGTCGAAGGAAGTAATCAAGGCCAATATAAAAATTAGACATTCTTTGTACACACCTTATCTTGCAATCATCAATGACAGATGAGAAAGATAACTTTACTCTTTATTGTTTACAATTGGAGCATTTTTTTAATCCTAGTATCTATTTCAGACCAAGTTTTACAAAGAAAGATAAAGTTAATAGAGAAATGTTATTAAGTATTATAGTAGTTGTTGTCCATGAGATGATGCAAGATCTAACAAACTCACAAATGGAGCTTTATAAGTAGTTTTATGGGAATTTGGGGATGCCAACTACTATTCCACAAAAAGTAAAACTTAATTCAAATATTTATTTTCTCACTTTTTTTACTTGTTAAAAATTAATTATCGTTTTAGTTTGTTTATAACGCTACTTTGGTTGTCTCATGACTTACAGTTTCTTGTTATGACCAATTCGGATGTGGTGTTTTGAAATTGCAAAGAATTACAATTTGAATTCTAAGTCAATGTGTGAGTGCAACAGGCTGTGAAAAGAACTGGAGTACATTCGAATTCATCTATTTCAAGAAAAGGATTCGAACATAAGAGATTGAATGATTTGGTCTTCGTTCAATACAATTTAAAGCTCTAGAAAATGTATGTTATTATCATTACTAAGTTAGATATAGTTTCTTATATTTGTTAATAATTAAATTGTATTGTTTACTAAGACTCTTAATAGAACAGTAGTTCAATAGATCCAATTTGCATTGATAATATCAATCTTTTGGTGAATTGAATTTTTGAGGAATCGAGTTTGATAGATGTGAGTGACTTGCAAGATAATTTTAGATAAGAAAGTATTGACAAGTCATTTGATGCAATGAATTTGAATGATGATGATAATAAAACTTCTCTCAATGATGACAATTTTGTACTAAATAAGAATTAAGATCAATGCAGTTATAGCTGGTATCTCCTCGTAGACGATTGAATGAAGCTCCATTTTTTTCTCCTCTTCTTTTAATTTTATTTATATTTGATGTATATGTTAAATTCTAATATGTACAATGTAATTATAAATATTTTTATTTCAAATTTCACTTTTGCTTGGTTATTTCCTCATCACAAACTCTTATTGTAAATTGTAATAGTTAGAGAGTTAAGAACATTTATTATTCTTTTTATTTGATATTTTGATGTAATTATTATTTATTATATAATAAAATTGGAATATTTTAAATACTTTATATTATTCTTAATTTTATATTTGTATTGTGATTAAATGATCTTTTTATTAATTGTGGTTAATTATTTATATTTGGAATATTTGAAAATTAATATTAACAAAAATAAATAAGTTGTTGTTATTTTAAATTTTATTATTATAATTTTTAGAGATAAAAGTGATGTAAAATTGTAAAATATAGAGTGTAATATATTAATTTATAATTTTTAAAAATGTAAGAATTATTTTATAGATCGAAAAGTTTGGCCGAAATGGCACATAATATTGTCTGATATCAATATAATGCCGAACAAAAATTTAATCCTGTGCTAATATTGGTACAATATTCGTTTCATTGAATTACATTCTGGCTAGAGTATAAATTGTGAATGAGTCGCTTTCACCGGACCCGCTGGACTTGTGGAGTAAAGGATGACGACGACGAAGATTGAGATGACTGATACGAGCGAGTACAAAAGATTGCGCGTCTCGTAGCAGCAGTAGAAAGAAACCTTATCTAAAAGAAGGTATGGTATAGTCGTAATTTGGTTTGAAGTCGGCGTCTCATTGTACTGACACTCCATTACTGGGGTGGAGAGTGGGGAGTGGAGCGTGGGGCGTGGGGCGTGGTTTTGGGCCTTTGGAATTGGCAGTGAAGAGAGAGAAGAGAGATTGACGTCGAAAGCAGAGATTAGGACAAATGCATGTTAACAATCAACGAACGGTTAAGATGCTCTTCAACTTTTGTTCCTTAAACAATGCTCACAACCGTACGATGAGAATCCTTAACCATATCTAGTCCAAGCATAACCATAGTTTAGTTAAACATGTTCTCTCTCTCTCTCTCTCTCTCTTATCATTTCAGATTTTGAGACTGGGCTTTGTAGTTTGTAGAGAGAAATGAATAGGGGGAGACAGAGAAAGATATGATTTTTGTGTGATTCTTGTGTTTGGGTTTCTTTGATTTGCTGTTAATGGTATTATTACGGGATTTTCAATATTTTTAAGATTTTCCTTTTATGGGTATCTTAGTCTCGGATTCTCTCCGGCTTAACAGATCTATTGCTTCAATTTATTGTTTTTATTCTCTCTTTGTTTTTCAGTCTCCGTAATCATCATCGTCACTTATTTGATTCCTGATAAACAGAAAAGGAACCCGAAAGCGAATCGGAACCATTGTCTCTCATAACCCATCAAGCCATTTTCCTTCACTCTCTTTAATACTCTTGCTTTGCTCTATTCTTATTGTCGGAAATGTTCATGGATCATTAGATCTGTCCTAAAACATCTTTGTTCTGATTAAGATCTAGTTGAAATTGACTAAACCATATCTGGGTCTATATTTGATGCGACTTCTTCTCGTGAAATCTTAAGATTGAATGTGGTGTCCCTAACTTATGTAAGCAAAAGATGAATTATTTCCCAGACGAGGTGTTAGAGCACGTTTTCGGTTTCGTGACATCGCACAAAGACAGAAACTCGGTGTCTCAAGTATGCAAATCGTGGTACAAAATTGAGAGTTACAGTAGGCAGAAGGTTTTTATAGGGAACTGTTATGCGATCAGTCCAGAGAGAGTGACTCAGAGGTTCCCAGGTCTAAAGTCGATTACTCTGAAGGGAAAGCCTCATTTTGCTGACTTCAATTTGGTTCCACAGGATTGGGGAGGCTTCCTTTACCCTTGGATTGAAGCCTTCGCTAAGAACGGGGTCAGGTTGGAGGAACTCAGGCTGAAGAGGATGGTGGTGTCCGATGAGAGCTTGGAGAAGCTTTCCATGTCTTTTTCGAATTTAAAGTCTTTAGTTCTCATCAGTTGTGAAGGGTTCACTACTGATGGCATTGCAGCTATTGCTTCTAATTGCAGGTAACAATTTTCTTTTGGGTCTGTCTTTTACTTGTTTATATGTACGTGCCTCTGCATTTCTGGCTTTCCTTTTAGTGTTTCCTATGTACTCTGCCACTTTCTTTTCTTCGGTTGAACTAGAATCCTTCCGATCTGGCAAATTCTTTACTTTTGTTTTTGGATTGTAAAACAAAGCTAACTTTTCTTAACATGGCTTTTTGAATAGTTGTACATTTATTTTGATTTTTATTCAGGGAAGGAAATCTTAAGATGTTAATTAACGAATAGTTTTAACATGGTTATGCATAAATTTCTGTATATGGATAAAAGTTAATACAAAAGTTTCTCTTGGCATGCTACTTGTTTGGAATGCTTTTACTTTAGGTTGCTTAGATGCAAGCAAACCTTGTATTTATTGAAGAAATGGTGTCGGCACCTGTGGCAGTTTAAGCATTCGATTCTGACCAACTCTAGCAATTAACGTTGTAAGTTAAATGAAGAGCCATGAAACCATAGACAATCTACTTTGACATTCTACTTTAGAGCTGATATGTTGAACGATTTAGTGATGTATCGGTTTAAAATATTGGTGTCTGTTTGGCCTTGTTTCTTTCTTATTGCCTTCAGAATTTCCCTTTCCCTGTGTTCTTTGAGTTACGGCAGGGCGTGTGAATTTTCAGCTTGTCAGACTCTTGTTTTCTTGCGTTTTCCTAGAGTGTCCATCTTTATGGCTAGCACTTGTGTAATTGCTAATTTAAAACATCAATTTTTAGAGGTATAATGTTTTTCATCCATGATTGTGTTTGTGTCCTGTGGTTTCCATAGAGCTTGTACTTGATTATTGTTGATCCTTTATTATGTCTTCCAATATGATTATTAACTTGGATTAGTGCAAAAACCACAAAAATAACTGGTCTAAAACTAACTGTACATTTTGAATATCTAAAATATTGACCAAACTATCGGAAAAATGCTATGAAAAACTTGCATCATCTGCGTTCATGTCAGGTTTCTTAGGGAGCTGGACCTGCAAGAAAATGAAGTTGAAGATCAAAGAGGCCATTGGATTAGCTGTTTCCCTGAAGGCTGCACGTCTCTGGTTTCTCTTAATTTTGCATGCCTCAAGGGGAACATCAATTCGGCAGCTCTTTTGAGACTTGTAGCAAGATCTCCAAATCTTAGATGCTTGAGGCTGAACCGTGCAGTACCAATTGATGCACTTGAAAGAATATTGGCATGTGCACCTCAACTAGTAGACTTGGGTGTGGGGTCTTATGTACATGACCACCAAGATTTTCAGACCTACAATAAATTTAAAGCCACAATTAAGAAGTGTAAATCAATTACGAGTTTGTCAGGGTTTCTTGAAGTTGCTCCTAACTGCTTATCGCCCTTCTACTCAATTTGTCCAAATTTGACATCACTGAACCTGAGCTATGCTTCAGGTATTCATGGCTTTCAGCTTATGAAACTGATTCGATATTGCAGAAAACTCCAGCGCTTATGGGTAAGTGCCTGTTGATCTCTTTTTGCAGGATATATTTTATACTTTGATTTATCAAGGATGACATTTCTTGTTATCTTTGCAGATACTGGATTCCATTGGAGACCAGGGATTGGAAGTTGTGGCTTCTGCTTGCAAGGATCTGGAGGAGTTGAGGGTATTCCCCTCCGAACCTTATGTTGGGAATACGGGTGTGACAGAGCAAGGTCTTGTTGCCATTTCTATTGGTTGTCCTAAGCTACAATCAATTCTGTACTTCTGTCAGCAGATGACAAATGCAGCCCTCATAACCGTAGCCAATAACTGTCAGAATTTCACCCGATTTAGATTGTGTATTCTGGACCCTACAAAACCAGACGCTGTAACTATGCAGCCTTTGGATGAAGGTTTTGGGGAAATTGTTCGGTCATCCAAGGGTCTAAGAAGATTGTCACTTTCTGGACTTCTGACCGACCTAGTTTTCCTCTACATTGGAATGTATGCTGAGCAGCTTGAAATGCTCTCCATTGCATTTGCTGGGGAAAGTGACAAGGGAATGCAATATGTTTTAAATGGTTGCAAGAAACTTCAGAAACTAGAGATTATGGATAGCCCTTTTGGCAATGCAGCACTTCTAATGGACGTAGGGAAGTATGAAACAATGCGATCCCTTTGGATGTCGTCCTGCGAAGTTACCCTTGGAGGCTGTGAGATCCTTGCAAAGAAGATGCCTAGGCTCAATGTAGAGATAATAAATGAAAACAATCAGATGGATTGCAGCACTGATGATGGACAAAAGGTGGAGAAGATGTACCTGTATCGGACATTGACGGGCCGAAGAAAAGATGCACCAGACTTTGTGTGGACCTTGTAGACTTTTAAGGTGCTTTCCTGGCAATTTAAGTTTATGTACCTTCTTTTAGTATCAGTTTGATTTATTGGGTTGTTAACATGCTGGTGTGACCTTTGCTACTCTTTAATTTGTGTATGACAAATTGGCACTTAGTCGCAACTTACCAGTATTTGTCGCTCTGATGACTACTATTATTAGGTTTCCATAGATCATGGCTGTAAAGAAGCTGAGTCTGTGAACGTTGGCCTAACCAGTTGGAGTTGGAGGCAGTTTCTTCTCGAGTAAAATGAAAAGCATTAGAGCTTGTGGCTTTAGCTCGTTTCTGCCCCAAGTCGCAACGACTGCTTTGCGTTTTGATTTGAGTGTTATAATTAAAGTCCTCTGCTTCATTGCAAAGGTCGTATGCATGGAAAATTATAAAGGCTCTTATTTCTCCTCCATTGCCGTTTTCAGAAGCAGCAAAAAGAATCATCGAGTCGTGTTTCGACTCTGTCAATTGGATCAGACTGATCTTCATAGTTCAGAAAGTCATGTTTATAGGGTTGGTTCATCTTAGACATCCGATGGGCATGACAGGCACAAGTAGCTTTTGCAATGGACTAACGTCTGGGCTCTGATTAGAGTTATGGATTTTATACCGAACCATCTGCCGGAAAATGATACAAAACTTAAGACATATTGTACCGCATCTGAGTACCGTCGGTCGGTATCACTAATATCAGCAAATAGCTGGATAATTTTGTAAATATTGAAAATTAAAGGATTAAAAAAATCTGAATATCTATGAATCGCCTGCCTCTCTCTCTCACCGCTGCACATCTCCAGCCACCAAGTCCAAAACCAAAAACACTCAGGCTCAAACCTCTCTCTATGTCGACTCTTCTTCTCTTGCCTCCTGTTGTTGCTCCATTGTCCATCTTATTACTTCTCCATCCTTGTTACTTTTCTGTTGCGGCTGGGTATCGTCTCCATCCTTTGTTGTCGTTGCTTTGTGCTACCATTGTTGCTTCTTCGTGTGGCTTTCTATTGCTGCCCATCATTGTTGCTTGAGTGACACCGTCGCCTGCTTCATTTTCTTTAGCTCCTTAGCATTGTCCCAAAGAAGGTTGATGAATGAGCAAATGGTGATGGTGGATTGGTGACATTTTTTCATTTATGCTTCTCTTAGTTGTGTCATGTGCGGTACGGTGTGGGCAGGGCTTTTGAATTCTACAATCGGCATAGAGACTTGTTGTAGAATGTGATACTTGATAGTTTATATGTGGAATTGTGGATTGATAGATTTGTGGCTTGAGTTTGAAAAAGAATTGTCGTGGGTGATGCATCATTGAGAATTTGGTTGTAAAAGTTATCAATTACAACTTTATATTTTACAAGTTTGTAACTGAAATTAAAAAATAAAGTTTACAACTGTTAAGAAATATATATATTAGGGAGATATATCTATGTTAGGGAGAGTATGATCTCCCTCTTTATTATGTGATTTCTTTATTCCTAAGATCCTTTCCTTATGAAATTACCTCTGTATAAAAGATACAAGGGTCTTAAGTTATTATAAAGTCCTTGGTGAAATATTCTCTGTTTTTCTCTTTTCTTTACATAGTTTCAGAGCCTGTTTTTCAAACCTCAAATCCTTCTCTACTATAAAATCCTAGCACCTTCTAATCCATTCAAAACACTCAACTCCACTAACTAAAACCAAAAACCAAAGCCACAGAAGCAACTAGGTGGTACTAGCGACCATCAGAGTACTGGCAATGTCATCAGAAAACCACTCAGGCGTCGACACGTGGGCGTCACGCGTTGTCGTCTGATGAGCACCAGTGATGACAGTTTGATGGGTCAGTTCGCCTCTTCATCCTGAATGGAGTTTTGGTCTTGCTTTGTGTCAAAACTAACCAGAACATGGGTATTTTGACAACAATAACTTATTTTATACATTTCAGAACATCGTTAGCAATGTTATTAGTGTCCGTTTAACCAAGAAATCCATCCAACAAACCTGAGAGATGTCAGATTTTAGTAGCAAATCAATGACAGGTGTTCCAACAATGGGTTCCTCAACTTTGCAAGTCATCAAGCAATGTTTGAATGGTAATAACTATCCATTTGGTCAAAGAATGTAGAGTGGTTCTTTAGAGGTTAGAGAAAGATGTCCCATCTTATATCTGATCTCTCAGCTGATCAAAAAATACTTGAAAATTGGTAAGGTGATGATACACAATTATTACATATTCTTTTCAACTCTATGGAACCTGAAATTTCAGTTCTATTCTCTCACTTTATCACTTGTAAGCAAACTTGGGACTATGCTAAGCTTCTTTGCTTTAGTAATATGCTTCGTATATATGATATTTCTATTGAGTTATTTCAGTCCAAACAGAAGGAAAGTTTGATTGAATCCTTTGGGAAAGTGAAACGTGCATTTGAGTAGTTAAGTTATTTACTACCGATCACATCCAATATTAAGGAGATGCAGATTCAAGAAGAGCAGTTGGTGACTATGACGTTTTTGGCTAGATTGAAACCTAAATTTGAGCCTATGCGAGCATAAATCTTAGAAGGGTTAAATTTTTCATCCTTAGTTGAAATATATTCTAGACTCTCTCGCTCTATGACTACGGCAAGTCCACCAGAGAATAACTCTGATAGGTCAACACTTGCATCACAATCTTATTCACAAGTCAGAGGAAGTCAAGGAGGACGCGATGGTGATGGTGGTCGTGGAGGTTGAGCAGGATGTGGCAGAGGCTCTCGACTCCATTGCACACACTATGATAAAGACGGACATGATGAAAAGTCTTGTTAAGATAAGTATCTCCATTTGTGAGTTGCTTATATTGCATCTCTTGAAGAACATTCTTCAGCTATAACTTCACAATCGTTTGTTACTTTAGCTCAGGTTGAGTATACTAAGTTTTTGCAGTATAAGTCAACTCAGCAGACATCATCTTCATCTATGGAATTTATGGCTCATCAAAGTAACACAACTGCCTGTTATTCAGCTATCCCTAGAAAACAATCATGCGTAATAGATTCTAGTGCCACTTATCATATTGCAAGTAAAATAACCAACTTTAACTATATCGTTCCTTTACTTGCCTCTCATTATGATAAACTTACTATTGCTGATGGATCTACCACTACCATTAAAGGTGTTGGACCCTCTCATCCTTGTCCTTCTCTTACATTACCCTTTACATTATTTGTACCGCACTTTCCTTTCAATCTTATGTCTGTGAGAAAATTGACTAAACAACTAAATTTTTCTGTATGTTTCTACCTTGATAATGTCATTATTCAAGATTTGAAGACCAAGCTGACCATTGGAGAAGGGCGTGAATTGAATGGAATGTACTATTTTGACAAGTTGCAATCATCCATCGCATCTCCGGTGTCAGCCTCTCCTATTTATATCCATAGTCGATTGTGTCATCCATCATTGGAAATCTCAAGAAAATGGTGACAGGGTTAGATTATGTTTCCAATTTAAATTGTGAGTCGTGTCAAGTAGGAAAATATCATCGTACTTCG
>JAOTIZ010000006.1:27926098-27938458 GCA_027123425.1 Erythroxylum panamense | reverse complement strand
TGATTGGCTTTTAAGTTAAATTGTTGCAAGATTCAGATTTCTGATATGATGAATTGATTTATGGATTTGTATATATATAGAATGTAAAAGTGAATTATAGTTTGTGTAAATGTATTATGGAGTTGTATATTGAATTGAGATATAGGAATGATTTGTGTATGTATGAATGTGAACGAATGTAATTCTGGATATTGGTTAATGTGGTTTGGCTTCCGGACGGGGAGTCCGATGATTACTGGTTGTTGCTTGAGGAATATAGAAGTATAATTTGAATACTTTGCAGGTTTGGGCTAGATGTAAAATACGGTCGTTATGCTGCCAGAATTTGTATGATAAAAGAAAGATAAAAATGAGATTTCTGATTTGTTAACAAGAATGAGATATGGCATGATTATGATGAATTTTGTGATATGAGTTTTGTTCAAGAATGTGATTGTATAGGATGGATTAAAGCGATAAGTAAGAAAAGAAAAGAAAATTTTGATACCGGTTTCGGATTTGGTTTAGTCCTAAGGTATCCAACGCATCTTTCTAATCTATAAGTTACGGATGTCGGGAAAATCGATTTGGTCCGTTCGGATCGTTTATGTTTCTGTCCCTTCGATTCGGGTTGTTGCCTTATGATTCGATTATATTGATTATTCCGATTTGTGATTCGAATTCGATTTGTATTCGCTTCGTCTTCGCTTTTGTTTCAGTTGGGATCCGGTTCCCGGATCGGGTCCCAACACCTCTAGTTGTTCAAGTGTTAAAAAGTTAAATCTTTAGACTCCTCAATGATGCAAACCACATAATCAAACTTTGGGTTCAAGGAACAAAGAATCTTCTCTACTACTCGAACATCTTCAACTTGGTCTCCATATCTCTTCATTTGATTCACTATAGCCTTCACTCGTGAACAATAATCCGAGATTAATTCGGATTCCTTCATACGCAAAGATTCAAAATTATCTCGCAATGATTGGAGTCAAATCTTTTTTACCTTATCAATTCCTTGAAAGGAAATTTGCAAAATCTCCCATGCTTCCTTTGAAGTGGTTGCATCGACCACCTTCTTAAACATTGAATCATCTAGACATTGATGGATGAGGGTGGGGGCTTGTTGATCTTTCTTTTTAATCTTTGCCAAAGCATCTTTCTCATTTTGAGACAAATCGGCTTCACTTTGAGGTTTTATAAAACCTTTCTCCACAATCTCCCAAGCATCTTATAACCCAAGCATGACTTTCAAGCGAAGACGCCATGTTTTATAATTTTCTTTAGTGAGGCGAGGGAATTGAAATGAGTATACTCCACCATTGTTTGCCCTTTTTTAAAAAACTTGGCTTTGATACCACTTTGTTAAGAAGAGAGGAGGTTTAGAGAGGAAAGAATTGTTTAGAAGAAGAGATTGTACTTCATTTGAATGATTTAGTTTAAGTGCAAAATGATATTTATAGGTACAAAAATGACTCTTCATATCTAAATACATGAACCCAAATAAATAAACCAAACATGAACTCAAAACCATATATGGACCAATATTTAATTATATAACTAATACATGAACATAAGTAAACTCCTATCAATGAACTTCAATATCTATGTATCTAGACTAACTTTCAAATTACTCTTCAATACGAAGAACATGGAAAATGATGTTAGGGTATAAGTTATTGACAATGATGGATGAACTGTATCAATTTTGGTTTTCACTTGTAACTGTATGCATGTATTTGCTTTCCACACTTATTAGCCTTCAAAGATGGGATTCTTAAAGCAACTGTAGCCAAGCGGATTATTGAGATAGATCCTGATAACTCTGGTGCTTAAGTATAGCTATCTAGCGAGTAAAGTTAGTAGCGTTAAGCTAGTAGGGTTATATTAATGAAGATGGACTATAAATGACCAAAGTATCCTTATCTATCAGCATAATGAATTAGAAAGCAGGGACATTTTGAAAATTTGAGTATAAGATGAACTTTAATCTGGAGGTGACTAACGTGATTGGAGAGACAGAATTGTAAACAAAATTAAATAAAGGTGAGTTCCACATTTATAAATAAATTAAACTAACAAAAATATTTTAAAAAATTTAGATCAGTATTTATCTGACACTTAATAGAGAGGTTTAAATTTTCTACTAGGATAGGGTCAAAATTTAATATTTTTTAAATGTTAAAATTATAATTATTAACTCTGAAATATTATGATTATAATTGTCGACTGATGTAAAGTTTAATGTAAAAAGTGACCCTTTTGCTTACAAAAATTGGCACGAGCCATATTATCAGATATTCCGATTGTGTTCTAAGCCCATGCATTCCCATTTTTTACCTTAGTCCAGTCAATGCTCACCTCATACTGATCACAATAACTTATATGACACATTCTGAGGCCCACATTTCGGGAACGCCTAGTTTTCACTCTTACTTCTCATATTGTTCAGGGTTTTAGACTCCACTTTAGTCTGTTTGTCTCTCAAACTGTACTGTCTCACTAAGAAAATGCCTCCTCTAGTCTCCCTGCAGCTGCGGCGACTACTCCACCGCGCTCTTCCCTCTTCTCCAGCGTCAAGCCATGTCTTCTCTTCCCAGTTGGCCCTTACCCATCTTTCCAAATTCCAACTCCTACAACTCTCTCTCATCAATTGCTTCTCTTCCTCCGCCAAAACCCCAAATCATGACATTTCTGACATAGATCCTCTAGCACAGTCTATTTCTGCGGAGCTCCTCAAAGCCCCTGATGCAGATTCGCTTTCCATCTCAGAAAGACTCAACCTTAACTTTTCTCACGTCGCTAGCAAAGTAAACCCTTCACTTATCCTGCAAACGCTCAATCTATCTTTTGAAGCTGGCCGTACAATTATGGGGTTCAACCAGTGGCTAGTCTCGGCGGTAAATTTCAAGCATACTGATGAGACTATGTCGTTTTTCATTGACTACTTTGGTAGGAGGAAGGATTTCAAAGCAACCCATGAACTGCTTCTCGAGGGTAAGCCTGTTATTGGGATTAAAAGCTTTGAATCGACGATCGATAGGCTTGTCAAAGCTGGTAGGCCAGCTCAGGTTGTTGGGTTTTTCGAGAGGATGGAAAGTGATTATGGGTTTAAGAGAGATAGGGAGTCTCTTCGACTGGTAGTGCAAAAGTTGTGTGACAAAGGGTATGCGAGTTATGCAGAGAAAAAGGTAAAGAATTTGGCGAATGAGATATTTCCTGACGAGGGCATTTGTGATCTGCTGATTAAAGGCTGGTGTGTTGATGGGAAACTTGAGGAAGCTAAGAGATTGGCTGGTGAAATGTATAGGGGTGGGTTTGAGATTGGTACAATGGCTTATAACGCTATTATTGATTGTGTTTGTAAGCTATGTATAGAGAAAGATCCCTTCAGGATCGATTCTGAGGTTGAAAACGTGTTGGTTGAGATGGACATTCGTGGGGTTCCACGAAATGTGGATACTTTCAATGTGCTAATTAGTAACCTGTGCAAGATAAGAAGAACTCAGGATGCTATGAATTTGTTTTACAGGATGGGTGAATGGGGATGTTACCCTGATGAAACTACATTTGTTGTTCTAATCAAGAGTTTGTATCAGGCAGGTAGAGTAGGTGAAGGTGATGAGATGATTGATAGAATCAAGAGTGCAGGATTTGGAGATAAGCTAGACAAGAAGGTATACTATGGATTCTTGAAGATTTTGTGTGGAATTGAGAGGATTGAGCATGCTATGACCGTGTTTAAGAAGATGAAGGCGGATGGGTGCAAACCTGGCTTGAAGACTTATGAGCTGTTGATAGCAAAATGGTGTGCACATAATCGACTTGACATAGCGAATGCTCTATTTAATGAAGCAAAGAGTAATGGCGTACCTGTTACTCCCAAAGAGTATATGATAAACCCCAAGTTCGTGAAGAAGCCTACGGCTGAGAAGAAAGGGAAGAAAAGGGAAACATTGCCTGAAAAAATGGCAAGGAAGAAGAGGCGGCTTAAGCAGATTAGACTAAGTTTTGTAAAGAAACCGAAAAGAATGATGCGTCGAGTTGCTTGATCTCGAAGTAGTTTCCCCACAAAGTGGTACTGTAGTGTGGTTATTTTTGTTTCCAAATAATTGGCTTCAGGTGCAGATTTTTATTCTGGATGACAGAAAAGATACAAACAAATGCTAGAACCAGGAATGAGTATCTCAGAAAATGGTACGTTTGTGTTAAGACACAGCTTTCGGTCTTTTGCTTTTGATTACACTGTCCGCTTGATTAATACAGATTGTAGGAGTGGTAATTTATGCAATTGAATATTCGGAGAGGTGACATCATAATGTTCCCCATGTTCGTGCTTTCTAGTTGAGATGCAGTTCGTGGGCAGAGGATAGATATGTTAGTATCTGTCATGGATTGAACTTTGACTGTTAAAGACCTGTGTTGAGGATATATAATGTTAACAGTTGTGGTTGGCATTAGCCATCATTCACCAAACTGTAATTGGCTTATCCATAGAAATCATCTTCTCGTGTTTTTGAGGGTAGATTTAGTTGTAGACTTCTTCAAACAGGCGGTAGGAAATTTGAAACATCTATACTTCTGCCTGGACATTTGGTTGAGTCACTTATCAAATATCAGATTTATTATTCTTTCTGACTCGTTATCCCAGAGGGCAGCGAATGATTGGTAATAATTTTTAGTTATGTTTTTTGGGAGTTTTCAACATCGGAAACAGAATTTGTTTTAGACATGTTTGTGGCCTACTTTGATAACATTTTCAAGAACTTAGATCCAAGGTATTTGTTTAGATCAGTGAAAAGTATATAGGTTCACACATACACATGAATATATTAAAAAGAAAGTATTGAATAACAACAGCAGAAGTAGGCCTTCATTTCCATTTTTAGCCAAAAGAGGAATAACCAAATGAACTCTTAACGAATCCTTTAAACGTAAACCATGTCCAAGCCGAACCACTCATACCCCAAAATGATTCCGAGAACACTTCAATTTCTAAATTCATTATAATTGAGTTTCTTGATTTATCAATAAAAATTTCAACCCTAAATTTCTAAATCCATTATAATTGAGTGAAAATTTCAACCCTAAACTCTCGTTAATTAGTTGGAACATTATTATGTTTTTAAGTAGTATCTGATGTTCTCTTTCCCTTTATGTAAAAAAAAAAAAAAAAAGGTAGCTGGATGTCTCAGAGGCATATCCTTGAGTAGTCGTACGCTTGTAGGGAACTCTGTTTCCATTACACTAAGTTTAGACCGCACCAATTCCAGGAAATCTCTCTCATAAAGGATATATTTTTACCATTCGCCCCTGCCCATTCAATTTAGCTTACACAGAACTAGTGCTTCTAAGGACTCATGGGTACTCAAAGGTACCTTAAACTCACTCTATGCACTACCCAACGAGGAAACCCTTGTCTACCATCTCTTTTATTCCAATCCTTTCTCGGCACTATCTTCATTCCTTCAAGGAAAAATGGGAACTGAACCGGGGGTCTTCCTGGGATAGTAACTAGTAGCCAGTAAATTGACTTTTGAAAACACACAAGAAACTTAAGTTGCTGGGAATGGCATGCCTCAAGCAAGATTAACACGTGAATCCAACAATATTCGTAGTCGATGTCCCAACACTTTTATCAACAAACTGTAGCTAAGTAGAAAGAAACTTGATATATACATGCAGAAGAACAAGGAAAATCCCATATCAATCGTTGATATCAGATGGTTTCCATATTGAGGATGTATCTGTCCATCCCTAAAGCTGGAAAGTAATGTACAGCAGTAATGGAAGCAACCAAATTACAGGTTGAGGTTAACTGACGCGTGTGACTACTGGCAAAATCAGTGAAAATGTGCTCCCCTTCCGTGTGCTATATAACTAGGAGGGCCTATACTAAAATCTAAGTTACTAACCTGTCAAAAGCATTCCAGCCTTGTATTCTCAATAATAATAGTAAGAGGGAACACAGAAAACTTGCGCTCTTTCTGAAAACAGATGTTGCGCAATAATCTAAATAGCAGAGCCATAACTTCTGATAATTCTAACTTAACGAAACTTGCAACAATAAAACATGTCTTAACTACAACAAACTGAAAAATACAAGTCATAAACCCTAGCCAAAGGCATATTGAAGGGAAGCTCTAGGCTGATGCTGCTCTAACTTGGGTTGTCTAAGCGATGGAACAAGGGTAGAGAACTAAGTCAATTCTGTCTTCTACATATGGCAACTTGCGGTAATACCTTTCTCCCTACTGATCCTTGAGATGCAACATTCCATAAAGCAAGAAAATTGACCTGGAACCTTGATGGTAAAACTTAAGCACATATGTCTACCTTGCATAAGGATGATATCGACTACTGCTACCGTACCCTGCCCTACTACCATAAAGACCTCCTGCACCTGTGTAACTAGGTCCTTGGCCTGAATTATAACCAGTACCAGAGCCTGACACACCATAGTTTCCATAAACCCCAACATCACGTACATATCCACCTAAACCATCTGGACCAAATCCCCCCGCATAGGAACCAAATCGGCTAGAATAGCCAAATGATGGTTCTCCACGATAACTGCCAAGGCTGCCTTCACCTAAAGCTCCATAATTTCTGCCAAAATCAGTAGCACCACCGTATCCACCATAACCAAGCCTACCACTATAACCTCCTAGTGATCTATAGGAAGGAAGGCCAAAGCCACCACTTCCATAACCACCATAATCATCAAATCCACCAAATCCACCATCATATGAACGTGTCCTAGAGTCACTGCCAAATGCAGGACCTGAAGCCGGGTTTGAGGCTTTCTTTGGTTCAGCCTTCTTGATTTCAACCTACAACAAAGAAGGAAGTTAACCTAGATTTCCAGTACACAGAGCCTGCTGGAGTAAACAATTGGGCAGCCAAAAAGTCAAGAAACTGTGATAACATATAATCCATAAACATATCAAGAATATTGCTCTTCTCTCCTTCCTTTTCTGATAATCCATGACAGCCATTACAGTAACATACTTTAATGGTTTCAGTCATAAAACGTGTACATTTTCCTACATCTGATTTTATATGTACCCATTCCACATAACTCACCTGAGTGCCTGCCATATCAATCATTTTGCCGTTAGCAAGCAAATCATCAACTACTTTTTCACTATCAAAAACAATAAAACCAAATCCCCGAGAGCGCTTGGTAGCATGATCACGTATTATCTCATGTTCCATCACTTTCCCAAACTTTGAGAAGAACTCCTTCAAGTCATCTAGTATTTCAGAGGAAGAAGGAAAAATCCCAGTTAATGGCATGAAGTACAAGATAAAAAGTTCGATCATCCATATACATAAAACTAGACTTCATACCTTCTTTCATGGTTGTAGGAATCCCACCAACAAATATTTTCTTAGTTTTGAAGCCAGTGGTCTGTGCAGCCCCTTTTGGGATTGTTCTCTTGATCTCAACCTGATAAAACGGCGAAGATACAAGCCAATAATACATTTATTCAACCACCAAGCAGTTAAAAGTTAAATTAAACATAAAAAGGGGTCTGTGCATACTTGTTTTCCACCGATAATATGATCATCCTGAATAACAGTATCAACAACTGAAGGATCTGCATAGGTAATGAACCCGAACCCCCGAGGTCGACCCGTGTGTCGATCTTTCATTATAACATAATCCGTAACTTCCCCATACTTTTCAAAGTGCTGAAGGAATACATCTAACATCATATCCAACAAAACACATCGGCAATCAAGCAATAGCAAGAGTACAACAACAAACAAGAACAGCAATTTCAGGAAACACGCAAGTTGAGAAATTATAAAAATCTGACCTATAGTAGTGTCCCGAGCTAACCCTCCAACAAAGATCTTCCTGCACAAAGTCACCAGACAATCAAAATCCATAAATAAACCAGACTATAAAGCACAAAGAATAAGAATCCAGATGAAGAGATACTAACCCAGGGCTGGCACCGTCACCGGAAAAGTCGTCTCCTTTCTTGGAACCCATTGGAACTTGGTTTTTCTGTGCAACAGTTAGCAGAACAATCTTCGCTTATGTGACCGTAAACGAATTAGTAGACACAAAGGTCAAGGCTTTGAAGAAGCAGTGGACAGGACCAGAGGCTGAAGAAGTTTCGGATGAAATCACGTCTCCCCTCCGAAACAGAAACTATACCGATACGTATGTAGTGTATGCATATATCGCCGATCAGTTGGGCTTTTGGCCTTTTACTTCTCTCTCCACTTGTTATCGCAAGATGGATAATCATTATAGTGGTAAGTTTACAGGGCCCATATGACAATGTCAATAAGAATTAATTTCCATCTTTTACAAATTCTCTCTTGGTATTGTTTCCAACAATATCAATAACGAGGCCACGCCATAAAATTTATATTTTTAAATTTACTAATTTGAAATAAGATTATGTACTGTTGATTATTAAATAATTTAGATTTAAAATATTCAATTATCTAATGTTTGAGGAGGCATGTCTTAGCCCACTTAATGTTAAAAAGTCTTGGAATGATTAAGGGAGGGCTTGGTTCACAGGGATAATGAGAATGAGAATATGAATAAATATAGTAAGGAATGAGAATGAAGTATAGCCAACAATGAATCCTAATCCAGAGGAATAGAGTATTGTTGAAAATGGGAGAATGAAAGTGTTACCTTTGTTGATACTAAATATGAGATTTTATTCCATATTCATATCTTTTTCCTATTACCTCGAACAAGCACCCCCTAAAAGAAATAACGGATTGGGAAAGCATTACATTTGTCCAAATTTTGAATACTTGTTGGATAAATATATGTGTTATTTGGCTAATAAACGTGAAAAGATACTTTGATAGTAATAGGTTTAAGAAAAACCCTATAATAAATTAGACATCTTAATGTTATATTTTGAAAAGAGATGGTAAATTTTAATTTAATATTACAAATTTTAATTAAATGACTAACTTTTAAAATTTTTTTATAACTTAAGTCAAAACATTATATTTAATTATTTTTTTGCTATTATAACCGTTTTTATTACGTTATTTAGTACTAGAAGATTTTTTTTTTGAAAATAGAAAATGGAATTAATTAATGAAAGAAGAAGAGAAAGTACAATATGGAAAACAAGGGATGACCCCTAGCAAAGGACACAATAGAAGCAAAAGTAATGTGGAATACTAATGAAAATGAAGGAAGCCAGGGACCGTAGCTTCCAGACAAATATATTTAAAAGCTTCCCATATCCAGAACCAAAGACCTAGCCAAAGTGGAAGATGCCAACCAAAAGTACACTTACAAGCAGAACAGTTAGAGCAACACGTTAAAGGCGTAAAGTTGAGCAGACAGACGAGCTACACGTTAATTGGAGGCGTTTTGCCAAGACAATCTCGCAAATTGCAGACAATATCAAAGAGATGAGGCTTTCTTTTGAAGAAGCTATGTGCTGGAAACGTCGGAAATTACGTTCTCGCCAAAGCAAACAAATGCAAACTCCCAAGACCATGGTAAAAAGTGGTCTGCTGGTAGCTCTATGAACAGATAAAGAAGTAGTAATCTCAACAATATTCAACCCTGGGTCTGTCCAAGAACACACAGTTTTGTGAACTTATCTATGTTTTGTGAAATTAACCCATAATATGTGATTTAGTACTCAAGTCAATGATGCACTCATATTTTTGGAAGATTGAGTATAAAGTGTTACCATTGCAAAATCACAGTAGTTTTGTGGTTTATGAATCTTTGGGAGACCTGAAAGTCAAGGTAAAAACATCCAAACTTAAAAATAATCTAACATTTGTTTCCAGAAAATATAGAGGGCCGGGCTTTATCATTGGTAGTTGATTTTTGTACAATTTCTCAACACATTTTATGTCCTAAACTAAATTTAGCAACTTCGATTCTACTAATAATATAATTTATAGCTTATAAGGGCAACAATTCCATTGAGAAATAATATTAGTAGTTCATTATCATAAATTCAATGACATATTCAAGCAATTCATGTAAGATTAACTTGCGCTTTGTGATTATTGATTTTGTTCATATGGCGAGCAATGATTCCTCATTTGTTAAGGCTCTACCCCAACCATGTTTAAATGAACATTAAAAAAAGTCAATCTTTTTAAAAGGAAAACTTTTATTGAAAATAGAAAATATTATAGAAAATAAGTATAAACAAATAAAAACCATCAAAGATGAACTAAAACTAGTAAAACAACAAATATCCCGTTACAAGTTTGGGATAAAATAGAGAATAAGCAAACTTAGAATAGATAGATAAACAAAATATTATTAGAGTTGCTGCTATGAGATATAACTTAGAAGATTAAGAAGAATATAAAAAAAACAACTTTCTGAACTAGAAAACCTAAAGATAATTAGGCTTAGTAAATCCTCTCATTCTTCCCTAGCTTTTATGGTTAGAAACCATGCAAAATTAATTAGAAATAAAGTTACATAGGTAGTAAATAATAAAAAATAATATAGTATTTGATGGATGCTTCTTTCTCTAAATTTTATTATAAGAGTAATTTTGGCAGTAAAAATAAATAAAGATATCATTCTATATATTACTTTCTCTATTCCACTTGTTCGTTAAGAATAATTAGTTATGCCTTTTGGTTTAAAAAACTCTCCACAAATATTTCAAAAAAAAAGGATAACATCTTCAATTATCATAATTTCATACATTATTATGTTGATGATATTTTAATAGCTAGTAATAATATTGCTTAACAAATTATACATCTCAATAAATTTGCAGATTTATGTGAACAATATGGTTTAGCTCTTTTTGAGATAAAAAGCTAAGATATGTCGAATTGAAATAGAATTTTTTGACATGGAAATAGATGATAGGGGAGTTAAACTTCAACCATATATCCTAAAAAACATACTTTCCTAAAAAGTTACTTGATTAAAAAAAACAAGTCCAAAATTTTTAAAGATTATTAAACTATCCTCTTGATTTTATTCAAAGCCTAGTCGAAATACGAAAATCTTTGCAGATGCTTCTACAGAAAAATCAAAGATTTGGATTTTCACTTTGCCTGATTAAACAAGTAAAGAAAATTAAGATTTTATATACCACCTTGCTAAAACTTTCTATACCACTTTTGATCATGTATGGAATAGAGTATTAAAAAAGATAGATTATGACAAATTTAATATTAAGATGAATGAGTCCCTTTATATGTATACTTCGGGAACCTTTACAAACACTCAACAATGATATCATATAAATGAAAAAGAATTATTGGCAGTAGTAAAAAGTTGTCAAAAATTTTATTATTTTTATTAACTAAAAGGTTTTTTTTATTAAGAACTAATAATACTCAAGTCAAAGCTTTTATTCAAAATAATTTTCCTTTTAAACTTGAATATAAAATATATAGAAAGTGGCAAACTTTATTAGTATAATATACATTTGATATTAAGATTATCAAATCTAATAATAATGTTTCTTCAGATTTTTTTAACTAAAGATGGTCAACCTAAAAAAAGAGATATTTGATTTATTCTTGATAAGTTACAAGATAAAAAACAATTTCAAAGTTTTTTAGGAGTATTAAAGTATCCTTTTGATTTTATTCGAAACTAGCCGAAATAAGAAAACCTTTTCACATGCTTCTAAAGAACAAATATTTGAATTTTCACCTTACCTAATTAAACAGGTAAAGAAATTAAGATTTATTTACTAACCTACCAAAACTTTCTTTACCGTTTGATGATAATTATTTAATTCTTAAAACTGGTGCTTCTGATCATTTATGGAGTGGAGTATTAAAAAAGATAGACTATGATGATTTTAATATTAAGATGAATTAGTCCCTTTGTAGTTATACTTCGGGAACCTTTACAGACACTCAATGACGATATCATATAAATGAAAATATTGACGGTAGCAAAAAGTTGTAAAATTTTTTATCTTTTTATTACCTGAAAGGTTTTCATTAAGAAATGTTAATACTCAAGTCAAGACTTTTATTCAAAATAATTTACCTTTTAAACCTGAATATAAAAGATATATAAAATAGGAAATTTTATTAGCATAATATACCTCTGATGTTGAGATTAGCAAATCTAATAATAATGTTCTTGCATATTTTTTAACTACAGCTAGTCAACCTCAAAAAAGATATATTTGATTTATTAGAATAAATGTCCAAAGATATCAATAGTTGCAGGTGCAAATCAAATATTTATTAGATATCACGAATTTCAACTTGATACTAAAAGAAGGCTTCGGCTATTTTTTTTTTCAAGGGGTGAATTTTCAAGTTCAATTATCTCATTTTCAAAATATCAATTGGTCTATACCGGCACAATAATATCAGATTGGGGGGGAAGAGTAGAATTAGAAATTGATAGAAAAGCAAGGATATGGG
>JAOTIZ010000006.1:27889037-27900667 GCA_027123425.1 Erythroxylum panamense | reverse complement strand
TTTAAAAAGCTAAAACATATTCAAGCATTTCATTTAAAAGCCTTTATAAACATCCATTCTTTACACAAATGTACATAGAAAGATGACACGAGCATAGCAGCACCCGACAACATAACTAATCTTAAGGCAGAGTCCCAATTACCACAGCACCTGTAACCATACCTAAGGTGGTTTGTTTAAAAACATAAAAGTAAGGGTGAGCTAAATGAGCTCAATGAGTGTAATCAGTTTACAAGAAAATTGAACTTTTTATAATAATATAACTGCAATATTCCATACAATCATAAAACTTATAGTAAAACATTTCACATAACAATTTATTCGTGCATCATCAAATTTAGTAATAACATAACATTTCGTAAAACAAATTTTCAATTTTTTTGAAAACTATTTCGAAATACTTTTCAAAATTAAACCTATCATATAAAAGTTTCATTTCCCATTTTCCTTAATTAATAAACAATGGAGTAAATAAGTTTTCTAAAAACTTTAATATTGAAAAATAAGCAACCACTAGCATTCCTACCATACGGTACCTCTCAAATCACTTTTAAAATAAATAGTGGTGGCATTATTATTGTCATACATTTTCTTACTCAACATAGCCCACCACTAGTTCCTTTACCATAAAGTCACGAAGCTGGTTCTGCATCGCTTACCCGTAACTATTTAACCACTATTTATGGAGCCGATTCTACATTGCTTACCCGTAATAGGTTAACCATTATAAATATACCAATATAACAACATGTATAAAGCCTAATGGTGTACCATAAGCAAAAGCAACTACCAATCATATAAAAGCTAACTTTCAAGTTAAAACTCATTTATTGCTAAAGCAAAATCTTATGTTAGCAATATTCACTTGTAAAATATCATTTGCACAAAACTCAGTATAAATATTCATTTTATGATCAAATGAAAATCATTTTCATAAACTCAATTTAAAGAATAGTCACATGTCATCAATTCTTTTACAATGAATTTAGTCATATAAAACAATTAAAATACACTCACATGTCATTAATTCTTTTGGAAAGAAGTTATTGAAATGAAACAATTAAAATACACTCACATGTCATCAATTCTTTTGTAAAGAATTTAGTCATATAAAACTGTTAAAATACACTCACAGTTTTGCAAACTTATCTCTATGCATACTCATGCGTTAGGTGCCTCTCCGTTACCTACACAAAGTGCATTTTGTTTAGGCATTTATTTCCAAATTAGGAAATAAGGCATTAAAACTATAAATTTTGTTTAATTAAAGTTGAGCTTAGTATTTAATAGCGTATCACATACACTAATCGTATTTTCGTTTACTACTGAAAGCTAACCTGTTGTTCCCTATCTCCAAATCTAATTTCAAAAGTCACTCAAATATCATATTTTATCCATTCTAACTCAAAATACAATCTCACCCAATTTAATCCACCGTATCAAAATCGTGCATGATGAGTCACAGTTATGACCCATGTCTAGAATCGTACCTCCATTTGTTCCTTAATTTTCACATAGTAAACATTTAAATTAGGTTTTGAGATCTTCTAGATATTTGTTCCCATATATCTCTAGTTTCTATATCATAAAAAACAATGTCATTTTAACTTCTAAATCATGACAAAAGTGCCAAATATCACAAGTTGTTTCAACACAGGGGCAGTATCAGGTTAACACTTTCGATCTCAAATTTCAATATCATTCATTCCAAATTAGGTCTAGATCTCTTCTAGATATTTTTAGTGCTATGTCTTAGGTTTCAGCTCCAGTTGAAATCACTCAATTTAAGGTCTGTAGGTAGAGTTACGGCCAAAACATTAGGACTGGTTCCAGTTAACATAAGACAAAATCCCACTACACATTCCTCTCTTATCATATTCAAATAATTCCATACAAAGAAACATCAAAGTAAAATGATCTTAAACACGTCCATTCACTCAAGAAAACCCATAAAAATTAAAATTTTAAGCTAGGAAACTTATCCTCCAATCTTTTAGGAAATTGACACCAATCCTAGGTTAAGATTTCTTCAATTTCTACTCCAAATCCACCAAAAATGGCACCTCTCTTATTCCTCTTCTCCTTGGTCGAATTCTCCCTCTTTCTCTCTTCTTTTCTTCCTTTCTTTTTGGTTCTCACAAATTCTCCTTTCAAATGAGCCAAATTTTGTCTTCTTTTGTCTTTTTATACTACTTTAATACTTTACACATGTCATGTTCTTATTAAAAATATTAAATGAATTATCATCATCTAATTTAATGTTTCTTAAATCATATAGAGTCTTCTAATTGTTCAATAAATGTGAATCATTTAAAATTTATTAATTAACTCCATTTATGTAAAAAGACCAATTTGCTCTTTCATAAATTTTTACACCTATAAACCAGATTAAATCTAGAAAATATTCCATAGTCGTCTCACCATCAAATTGACCATGGGATACTTTAATTAGGGTCAATACTTATTGATTGGATGCTTTTAAAAATTCTGAATGGATTTAAAATCATCAATACCCATTATTTTCTAAAAAGAGCATTTTAGTCCAATAATTTCGAATTCCCCGAATTTTATCCAAACAACTTCCGTTTTGACCCATTTCAGTTCTTATACACTTCAATCCTAATTATGGAGCTTTTCATCATTTTTTGAAATTATTTGGTAACTTTTTGATTGCCCGAAAAAATTTTCATATTGAATCTGGAAATCACTAAATATCACTGAAATCATCCGGATTTCCTTCAAAAAGTGTCACGTAATCTCCAAAGTATATTTTGGGGCTTTTAAAGCTCATTCGAACTCATTTCATAGCTTTTTGAAGATTTTGAAAATTTTTCGAGAAGTTTTAGGTCGAGTTTAAAACCATCTCTGATCTATCCGTGATCTCCATTATAACCTCAATATTACATTTGAATGCTTAAATTACTCTAGTATACTATAAATAAAGCATACTCTATAAAATGCATATATATCACATTGCACAATATAATAATGAAGTAGGATATTACGCAGGAGGCCATCCAACAGGAATTTTAGAGTATTTGACAGTATCATAAGTGCATATATTTTAAATTAATTGAGGAAGAAGTTTGATGATAAAGGAGAAATTTACACTTTTGATGGCTGTAATGAAAATTCTAAAACCTACATGTTGTACAATCCCAAAAAATGAGGTCATAATCAATAAATACGTAACATTTGATGAGAAAGGAATATGGAATTATAGTTCACAAAAGCAACAAAAACAAATTATCATTCCAGTAGCAGATGACGAAGATGATGAAGAAGAAGAAGAAGCGGAACAACAAGCATCGAATAATTCTCAACCATGTGTAGTTAGAAGATCTCAAAGATAATGGTAATTGCCAATAAGATTGTAAGACTATATGCTCAACAATGCTAGAAATCCATCTGATGAGAAGCTACTCAATTATGCACTCTTCTCATATTGTGATTCATTGGCATTTGAAGAAGAAACAAATGATGATAACTGTATTAAAACCATGAACGAAGAAATTCATGCCTTTAAGAAAAAATATAAATGGGAGTTGATAAAGGAAGAAGCCCATTGGTGTGAAGTGGGTGTATAAAATAAAATACAAGTCAAGTGGAGAAATTAATAGTTACAAAGCAAGGTTGGTTATCAAAGGCTACAAGCAAAAACTAGGTATCAATTATTCTTAAAAAATTTCACTTATTGCTAGGTTTGATAGTATAAAAATGGTCATTTCTTTGGCTACTTAAAATAAATGAACTTGCATCAAATAGATGTCAAGTCTGCTTTCTTAAATGGTGTGTTAGAAGAAGAGGTGTATGTAGAATAACATGCAGGATACATGAAGAAAGGAAAGGAGAATCATGTATATAAATTGAAGAAAGACTTATATGGGCTAAAGTGGGCACTAAAAGCCTGGTATACCCATATTGATCCTTATTTTATTTAGTATAGTTTTCAAAAATGCCCATATGATCATATATTATATGTTAAACTTGCTAAAATTGGAGATTATTTGATTGCTCTCTTATATGTGGATTACTTGGTGTTTACTAGAAATAATGAAAAGATGATGACATAATTTAGGGAGGTTATAACTAGACAATTTGAGATGACAGATATAAGATTAATGTCTTATTTTCTTGCTATAGATGGTATTCGAAAGAAAGATGAGATTTTTACTTCTTAAAAGAAGTGTACAGTTGACATTTTAAAGAAATTCAAGATGGAGAATTCCAAACTAGTCTCCACACTAGTTGAAGAAAGAATGTAAATACATAAAAGTGAATATGTCTCATTTCAAGAGTTTAATTGGTAGCTTAAGATACTTGAGAGCTACAAGACTTGACATTGTTTATGCAATTGGTTTATTAAGCAGATTTATGGAAGTTCCAAGGAAATACATCTCCAAGCCGCCAAGAGAATTTTGAAATATGTGAAAGGTATGTTGAATGATGGTATCTTGTAATTAGCCACTAATATTTCAAGTTTGATTGGCTACATAAATAGTGATCGGATTGGGGACATTAAAACAAGAAAAGCACTTCTGGTTATCTATTTTATCTTGGATCAACGGTATTTTTATGTTTATCAAAGAATCAACCAATTATGGCATTATCTACTATCGAAGTAGAATATATTATAGCAGCTAATTATGCTACTCAAGCAATTTGGCTAAGGAAGATATTGGAAATTTTATCTAGGAAGCAAAAGAAGCCCATATCCATTTTTGTGGCAATAAAACGCAATTGCATTGTCAAAGAAAATTGTTTTTCATGATCATTCTAAGCATACTGACATTAAGGTGCATAAGATTCATGAATTAATTGCAAAAAAGGAGGTTGTCATTGAATATTGTCCTGTCAGAGAACAAGTGGATATTCTCACAACCAAGCCTTCAAAGGATGAATTGTTACTGAATTTGAAGTACATGTTTGGAATGGTGAATTATGAAAACTTGGTTTAAGGGAGGCAATGTTAATTAAAAATTAAAATAGGTTTTGAATTGGAGTTGTTGATAACTTTTCAACTTCTAATATTTGTCTAGAAGAGTCTTTCACAAGTCTTAAGTCATTAACTGTGATTCATGTATTTATCTTTTGATGTAACGGAAAGGGAAATTTTAGATTTCCCATATTCGTCCTCCTACATTGATCCTTGCATTCCAAGTAGATAACCATAAATAGATGATCCATTTCTTCAATACTAATGAGACAGTGAACACCAACAGCCCACCAACGTCAGGAATGCAACAAGCATTGGAGATGTAACGGTTGTAGAATTAGCAAAGTTGGGCAATGTTGGGTAGGAATCAGGAAGAGGCATCATACATTCATCGCCATTGAAGTAAATTGTCCGAGGGAAAGCCCAGCCCTGCCCAAATGAGAATTTATTCCTGTCCTTCATCAGAATCATTTCTGACTGAACATTTCCACTGGGCCCTGCTTCCAGAAGTAGGTCATTGTAGTATTTTATGCCAAAAAACATGCCAGTCTCATCTGCATATTAGATATCAGGTAATTAAGGATAGTGATCCCACGGCTTAAGAAAATCATTTGCTGTAAAGTTTATACTCAAGAGCTTCAGGATTAACATGTGCTACTATAAGGTCTTGGTTTGACTTACTCAATGGATTGTATAGCAAAATTGGCTTGTAGTTAAACCTATAAACCTCAGTGATATTGTTGAGATTTGGGTGCTGAGCAACAAGCGTCCAGTGAGTGTAGTTCATCCGATACTTGAAATTAGTGATTGTAATCTTCACACGCCAATATTCCTTATAATTGGCCTTTATATGCCAATGCACCCGTACTGGGCACATGTGTTGTGTACACTGTAGCGTTGGTTTGTCTGCTTCCACTACACTTGAAATTTTGGGATCGCTCCTGCTTTACGGTAACCCAACAAAATAGAAAGCAGACTTATCTTCTACATTCATGACAATGTCAATGACATAAACTGTAACACTAAGTGGTGTGCTAATATAGTTGTTCTTTTGGCATGTATGTTAAAAAATTCAATTAGACCTCCAACTTATCTTAAGTCGCAGTCCGAAGAGAATAACAAATGAGAAAAGAAATATGTCGAACTGAAATGACCAGTGGATTGCTTACATGAAACAATTGTTCTCGTTCTGGCAGCCACAAGAACAAGATGGACAAGGAGTGACCACAGGATTGTAAAAGGCTGACATGGAGACACAGCATGTTGGATTCTTAGATGCAATCGTTTGGGAATAAGAGCACATCAGGCTCCATGTCACTGCAATTGGTTTTTCCATGCATAACATCAAACAAATTGAGAAGAGAAAGACCAAAAAGCAGTTGGAGATGGAAAACCGACTCACTCATTGCTCGAGTCTTTCGCCGGCCATCGACTGAGAAGAAAACTGAAGGTGACACAATAGTTGCAGCACTGCATGTATAGCCTGGTCCTGAACCAAGCATATAGAAGTTGTTGGGCAATTTTATTGTTGTATTTGACGTGCCAGATTGTCCAACACTGATCTGAAATTTTGAGACTGCAGATTTAGGGTCTTGTCCCCAAGACGTCAAAACACCACTCTTGCAGCAATCTGTGTACTGTTGCTGCATAGGGACTCCAGGAAGCAGGTCAACAACTGAAGGGTCTCTTGCACAACAGTGCGGGATGTTTTCTTTAAACTGGGAACAGTCACCTTGATCAATGGCTTGTGCTCCCACCATCGACCAGATCACTTCGTTCTTAGCCCATGTCCATCCTAAGGTCCATCCTGGGTTGATTATTTGCCGGAACATTTGATAATTATAAATGCTCACCACTGCCTGGAATGGAAAATACACTCACGCTGAATTCATTTTGTTTACATTGGCACGCTAGTTTTAGTTGGATTTACATGGTTATGGCCGTTTTACTTGAAATTGTTTCCGAGTCCTAAAGAAGATAATGAAACTTTTGGTATCTTCATCAAGGAAAAGAATATATGCATGGCTAGAGTGTTGTAGTCGTCTACTCGGCCTGGTCTGGATAACATATCTTGGGGCTTGGTTGCTAAGGAAAAGCGATTACTCACCACATAGCCATCAGGAGTCCAAGACGTAACATCCCATTGGATATTTATGCTTCCTTGTGGATCCAGTGTATCATAAGCAGCTACAGGTACCAAAAATAGATGATGAAGAATGCTACAGGAGTGGCTAATAGCTCCCAGAATTACAGACCATGTAGTTCTATGAAACACAAACTCACCTGCTCGAAGAATTGCTGTTACGAGGAGAACTGCTACATTTAATAGGCATTCAAGCAGTGGCGCGTGCATGCTTTTAGCCGACAAGCAATGCTGCTGTTTAAGGAGAGATAAGTGAAAGTTCCGTGTGGAAAGCTTGCTTATATAGGTTGAAATGCACTTTCGTCTCTTACTTCAACCAAGATTCTCCTCTCATATTCAACATCTTCTTAGCTTGACATTTTTAGTAACATAAGGTGCCGGCAACGTGAACTCTGGAACCTTCATTTATCCATGTCGGGATAAGGAACGGAGATACTTTCCTTCAACTTTGTCTCTTGTGAAACAATTGAAGACTTATTTTAAGCTGAGAATGACAGATCCAATGACAAACATCTTTCGTGGAGGCTCAAGTGTCTATCTAATTCCACATGGCACGTTTTCTGATGAACTTTCATCTTGACAGAATAAAAATAAACAGAGAACATGAATACCACAGCAAAAGGATTTTATTAAATCATTTCTACGTTCCAAAAGTTAAGCATGACATAAACGGTTACGGAAGCCATAAAAGTCAAATGGCTCGCGTTGCAGAAACTGTGGTTTTATTTTGTGGTTTCGTAGTTTGTTGTTCGTCAACGAAATGCATGCCTCTTTGAAGGGGTAAGCATTATTCAGGTCGGCCTGATTATTCAGCCCGATTAAAATTAATTCGGGTAAGTAAATGCTAAATTTTGAATAATTCGGGTCGGTTTAGGTATTACCGGAATTATTTTTGGATCGGGACGGATAATTCTGAAAAAATTCGGACCGGCCCAATTATCCGAATTATTTTCGGGTCGGGACGGGTAACTCTGAAAAAATTCGGACCGGCCCGATTACCCGAATTAGGTTTAAAAGAATTATGAAATAGGGTAATTAGGATAATTCGGGTAAATCAGGTCGGGATAATTCGAGTAAATCGGGTAAACTAGGCCGGCTAAATAGGTAATTCGGATAAATCAGGCCTGATAAATTCAGGTAATTGAAAGTTCAGATTCGAGCCAGATAAAGACAAAAATTCAAATAATTCAGGCCAAATCTGAATAGTAAAAATTAAGCCCGAATTATCCGAATGCTCACCCAACCTCTTCGCCGGGCCCCTTTCATCAACGTAAAATATTCATCTATCAAAAAGGATCCACTTGCATTACCTCTCTGCCACGCACGCTTTCTAATCCGCATATCAGCTTATGAAGTCAGAGCTCGCTATTCAATAATTTTTAACTGGGATTTGCAGGCTATATTGCTTTTCAGCCTTCCGTTTCTTTTAGAGCATCTTCTTATCTACTCCATTTTTGTCTCGTTTCAGTCTGTAGTTTTCTTTGTAGATCAATAGTTGTACTACTATATTGATCACTCCATCTTAAACTTTAGCACGTAGAATTAGTCCATGGAACATGATGCTAAACGTAAATATTGGTTTGAAGCAGCTAGGTCAGACTTGGACAAGCCAAAATAACTTTTTCCTCAGACCTAGTTTCCTGGTGCGGTATAGCATTTTCTGAGCTATCAATCATGTTTGAGATCTTAAGCATAGTTTCAATATTGTCTCCCATGCACAAAAGTTAAAAGCTCGAATCATGAGTTGAGACTTGTGGATCAGGTTTATGTAGAAGAATTCGCCCTTTGTTATGCACTTAGTTACATATTTCTTGTGCCCTTTGTAGATTCAGAACTTCGACTTCGATGCTGTCATATATACACACAGCGATCGCTGTATATAAAGTGCAACAGATTTGACTAAACTCCTCAATATATGGATTTTGCAACGACTACAACTGTGCTCACATTCCGTTGTCAAATGCCATATTACGAGAAGATCGAAGAGCAGAACACTTGTTTTAGATATGTACCTAGAATAGTTTTTCTGTTCATTCATTGTTATCAAGCCACCTTTTTGAAAGGTTACTGTTTGTAATTTATGTATGTTTAGATCTGCGTGTATTGATGATGCACTGGAAAGGCTTCTTGAAAAGTTATCGTTTTTAATTTATGTGCGTTCAGATCTGCGTGTATTGATGATGAGCTGGACTTCAAGACCTATCTGCAAATCTGGTAGCTTTCTCAGAATCAAGATGACAAATCTATAGGCCTGAAAGACAAGCATCTTGAGTTCTTTTCGGGTGTCAAAGCATCTTGATCTATGGACGCTTCTGCCGAAGGATTAGTTCCATACAATTCCTTGTTTCACTTATCTACGTACTTCTCGAAAATGTACTAAAATCTTGCCCTTGACTCGATAAGCAGTATGTTCGCAGGAAATCTAGTTTCTTGTGTTCCCCTTCAGTGAAGTTGAGAGAAATGAGCTAAGACTCTAGACTCTAGACACAAATGTGGATGACGATGTTTCACTGCATTTTCCATTTTCCAAAAGAAAAGATTAATTTTTTACTCACATGTAAAAGAAGGAAATACAATAACTAAAAAGTTCTATAAATTTTTTAAAAAATAATTTGTGTAATTGTTAATCCCAGTGTTTTATCAAATTTCTCCGTCTAGTTTCAAAAATATATAGTTTGGAATTATTGTCTGCTTGCTTGCTAGTTTGGATGCAATCTTATTATACTCATATCCAGGCTTTCCTAACTAGTAAACTCTCTCGCAGTCGCTGCCACAGACATACCTGTCCCACATCCAAACAACAAACGCAAATAACTTCAAACTCCTCACTTTTTCCGCCACCTCTGACTCGACGAAATTGACCGGCACCACTGTCTCTCCGCCGCCTCTGCTCAAAGACGAGCTGGACGTTGTGATACCCACTATCAGAAACCTAGATTTCTTGGAGATGTGGAGATCTTTTTTCCAACCTTACCATCTTATCATAGTCCAAGATGGTGACCCCAACAGGACCATCAAAGTTCCTGAGGGCTTTGATTATGAACTCTATAATAGGAACGATATGAATCGGATTCTGGGTCCTAAGGCTTCTTGCATTTCGTTCAAGGACTCTGCTTGTAGGCGCTTTGGTTTCCAAAAACAAGTATATATGATGACTGCTTTGTAAGTCTAGTCTCTGAAAGATAAGAAAATTTTGCCTTTTCTTATTCAATTTCAAGCTCTTGGCTTTGATATAATTCTCAAATTTGAATTGGGTTCCGTTTGGTTGGATGCGATTGTAATGATCCCGGTCTAATCTACGCATAAATTTGATATAAAATGGAAGTCTATCGCTTTCTTCATATCGTTACTTGGATCAATATTTCTTAATGTTTTTATACTTCATGTTTTCTCCTCGTATGCATGCGTATATATCTCTTTTTGATTCTGTTCTTCGCATTGCATGCTTTGGTCTGTGTGACTAAGCCTGTCTAGTGTGGTGAAATAGGTCTAGCATTTATCAGTGGAATTGGTTTGGTAACAATCAAAATTTAGTCTCCTGATGCATGTGTCTTGGATTGTATTCTCTTGAAGTTTGGCATTTAATTTTGTAAACGGATGTTTCTGCTCTTTGACCACTTCAGCCTTGCAAGAAATTAACATTTTTCCCTCCTGTACTCGGCGTTCGCTGGTTTAAACTCTCAATCTGCCCATCTTTTTATGTTTTTAGTTTTCACTGTGATCGATCCGTTATATTTTGAGACCTGGTTTTGAGATATTTTTGGCTATTAAATTGTTATTCAGGTCTTATATGTTTTGAATTTTCTTTGCAAGCTCAACTTATTTATTTGTAGACTGTATGTTATCTCAAGTTGACATTCTGTAATTGTAGCTTGCTGAAGAGCCATCTGGCAAAAAGATTAATGCTCTTGAGCAGCACATTAAGAACCTTATGACTCCATCGACTCCATTTTTCTTCAACATTTTGTACGACCCTTACCGACAGGGTGCACATTTTGCTCGTGGCTATCCATGCAGTCTTCGAGAGGGTGTCCCAACAGCTGTATCTCATGGCCTCTGGCTCAACATTCCAGTTTATGATGCCCCCACCCAGCTTGTCAAGCCCCTTGAGAGGAACACTAGGTGAAAGAAGTACTTTAATGCTACTGCTGGTAAGGAGCATTCATTTGTGCTAGATGCGTTTAACATTATGATCAATTCCAGCTATGTAGACGGGGGACATCATCTTCTGTACTTTCTATATTGTCCCAACCTTGCTCTCCTTTATTTTAGTCATACATTTATGTAGGACTCATATAAATGTATGGTTGAAATAAAGTAGAGCAAAGTTGAGATCATTGTATTAAATTCTGTACCGTATCGGCCGGTATTGTTATCGAATTTTAAGTTTTAGTACTAGATTTAAATACTGGTAGATATCGACCTATTTTGACTGTACCGGTTGGTATTGGCCGGTAATCAAAATATTGGTCAAATATTATCTGGTACCGAAAATTTTAAAAAATTGGAAAACTTTTTTGTAAAATTTTCAAAATTTTCCTCCCTTCCTCT
>JAOTIZ010000006.1:27878043-27888937 GCA_027123425.1 Erythroxylum panamense | reverse complement strand
AATAATAATAACAATGCTGCAAAAGTGTAGAAGTGGCAAAAAACATTGGAGATATATCTACACTCTGCTTAATAATAATAATCTCCGTGGGTGGCTTGTTTCTGCATACGGCTTGCAAAACAGTGGCCTGCCCCAGTCACGTAATCGTCTCCAATTTTAATAAGAAACGGCGCCGTGTTTTTGGTTAGACAGAGTTAGACAGGGTTAACTTAGACAGACGATCCGAATTCCTTGTTCCCCATGTGTGGAATGAACCTTGCTTTCAACCGTGAACTGATTGGTCCTGCAATGGAATGAACCTTGCTTTCAACCGTGAACTGATTGGTCCTGCAATGTACTTTCGTCTCATGGGTGATGGTCAGCCGATTGGACGATACGATGATCTGTGGGCAGGCTGGTGCATCAACATTTTTAAAACAAACTCATTTTTCTTTCAAGAGCTATCAAATCATTGTCTATTATAGCTGACAATTTTACTGTGTTAGGTTATTTGTGACCATTTGGGTTTGGGAGAGAGACAGGATTGCCTTGCATCTGGCACAGCAAAGCAAGCAATCCATTTGTGAACCTCAAGAGGGAATACAAAGGGATTTACTGGCAAGAGGAGGCGATCCCCTTTTTCCAGCCTGTAATCCTCCCGAAAGATTGCAACACTGTGCAAAAGTGCTACACTGAACTATCCAAGCAAGTCAACTAGTCAAAACTTGGCAAAGTTGATGGCTACTTCAATAAGTTAGCAGATGCCATGCTCACATGGATTGAAGCATGGGATGAGTCGAACCAAAACTAGGAGTTCCAGTGTAAATGTCCAATTGAGAAATAGTAGTTTATCATGAGGTCGGATATGTAATATGGGCTGGTAGTCTTAGGATTATTTTTTATGAGGTCCTTCTCCTCAGGATTCGATTGGAGCTTTGGATTTAATTACTGATTCATGGTTGCGATTCTGTTCATTTTAATATTGATGAACAATAACAGATGAATTCTGCAATAAAACAGAGCTTATTGTTAGTTACTGCGTTGAGATCTATTCGAATTCCACCGAACTTGTTTGGATAACATGCCAATTTTCTGTTTTCCTAGTCGTTGATTTTTGGATGGTTTAACTTCTGACCAAAGAGTAGATTCACATTATACAACTATCTTAGAATAAGGCTCTCAAGCTTGGATATTTTGCAGTGTCAAAGCGCCAAATTATTCTAACCACCATCTTTAGCTTTAAACGCGTGCGTGGCCGGTCAAATGGTTCGGTTGAAAATTGACAGCAAAAACAAGCTCCTGAAATGAATAATGACACGACTGTCAGGTGCCCTGTCCAAAGCAGGCTTTCATTTCTTGGGGGAATGAATAGCATCAAATTTAATAAGTTGACTCTTACTTGTTCTTTACTAATATCAATCGTTGAGCTTTTCCTATGTCTCCGTGTGCATGTCTGAGCAAATGAGACGAACTGATGCGGACCAGTCAGTTTTGGATTATATAGAAAATTTTGACCGCGGTAAGATTTATGGTAGGATGCAAAAGAAGACTTAAATTCTATGATGTCGTGTGTAAAATAAGAAATCCTAGGTGGTCTAATTTTATTATTTTCAGTTATGTTCTATTACTTCCTTATTAGTTGACAGTAGAAATTTGGATTCTAAATCCTTGCTTAGTTAAGAATTCTAGTTAGCAGTAGGAGTTTATTAAGGATTCTAAATCCTTACTTAGTTTATTAGGAGTTTATTTTCCTAATCTTGTTAGAATTTGTATTAGGGTTTTTGGCCATTATAAATTGGTCTTATTTATGTTTTCGAAACATCATCAATTTTCAGAACACAAATTTCATTATAGAATTTGGCTTTGTCATTCTTTCAAGATCGTTTGTCGTTCTTGTTTCTTTTTTCGTCCAATCAAACGACATTGATTAAACTCCTAAACGGAGTCTAAACGTTCTTATTCTGTTCTTAACTTCCGTTCTGCGTCACGAACTCCAAGTGTCTCGCAATATATATTTATAAATTGGTGGAATGGTAAATACTTACAAATTTTAAGAAAATATGTTTGCTCCAGATGTCGTCATGTAGACCACTATCGACGACCCAATATGCGCAAACGAGGATGAACCAATAACAAGTGGTATGTGAATATAGAGACAAAATTACATCTATAGAAACGCAATTTAGTTAAATTTGGAGCAGAGGTGACAGTAGGGTAGGCTGGCTCAAAATTTTATAATATGGTTCAGCTCAAAGTTTAATTGTCCAAACCCAAGCTTGGTCGGGTAAGCAAAGCCTAATTAAATATATTTTTTTAATTTTAAAAAATAAATAACAACGACATTTTAAAAAAAAAAATTAGTCTTTAGTTTAGTCAGGTTATTGAAACCTAAGTCGAATTTAGTCTGGAACTCAAAATTTTTCTCAAAAAAATCCAAAAATTTAATCAACTCTAATTAAGTAAGTTAAATTCATGTTGGGTTATCGAAAGTACAGCTAACTTTTGCAGAACAGACTTTTGTTTAGCGCTGGTAGGTTGTAGTTGATTATGTCTATATTGAAGAATGTTCATATACGTTGGAGCTCACACCTTGTTCTTCCAAGAAGAGTTATCAAAGAGATTGAGGAGATCGTAAGGAACTACTTATAGTCAGGAAAAGCTGAGAATTTAAAAGGGGCCAAAATCAAATGGCAAGATCTATGCCTTCAAAAAGAAGGAGGTGACTGGGATTAGCTTCTTTGCAAGTCTTTAACTCAACTTTACTTGATAAAAGAATATGGAGGCTTTTTAACGACAAAGAAGCTTTTAGGCCTAAATGGATGGATGAATATTATCTATCTAGGACTAGTTTTTGGCAGCTAAGGATCACTGGACAACATTCTTAGTGCTTGGATTAGATCCTCAGACTAAGGGATCAACTATATTCTTCTTTCAAGAGTCTGATAGGGAATGGTGAGCAAATTTGGTTCTGGTTTGACAATTGGTGCAATATCGGACCTTTACATATAAGGGAGGGCCTGTCTGCTCTCAATATGAGAATTCCCCACAATGCTAAAGTGAGTGACATAATATTTGAGAGGAATTGGTTTTGTGTAACTTCTTAGGTTCAAGTTGCATATTGATGAAAACTTGCCTGCTTACAGTTTTTTTTTTTTTCAGTACAAAGGAAACTAAACACAATTAATTTAATTCACACAAAACTATGCGGTACGCGATGTCTTGCCGGTCCCGTCGGAGGAGGTCCTGGACTACCAACGGAGGCTCTCGAAGTAGATGGAGGCCTGGGGTCTGCCAGCCTACCATAGTAGCCAAACGATCAACGCACTGGTTACCCTCCCGATGAATGTGGTGTACTTTAAATTGTTCAGACCAGACTCTCAAAAAGTCTTATGGTTTAATATAATTCAGGCTAATCTCTACCCCTAAGGCCTCTTTCAACATCTGGCCTGTAGTGAGGTAAAGGTTGAAAGCTAGGAACAGATGTTATGGCATTATGGCATCTAGGACACTATTGAAACTAGATCTTTCAGTACTTACTCACAGGCTGTTACTGTATTGTGGGAAAAGGAATGGCTAAACATTGTTAAATTGGTTCGTGAAACAACAAAAGGTCTAAAACATGATGCTTGTATCTTCAGAATTACTTTCTTATTCTGCATTTATGCAATTCGGTAAGAAAGGGACAGCAGACTCCGCAGGGGCTTAGCATTAGACAAGTATAAAACATCAAGTAAGACTTTCTTTTGGATTATGGAAATCTTACCTGCAAACAAAGCTCACTGAGAAGCTAGCTCTCAGATGAAGCTTAACTGTAACTTAGATTGTTAGTTGTCACTTCTTCTAGCTTGGTGACTATATAGATTATCGCGTTTAGCTAGTACACTTTTTATTAGCCAATTTGATGTTTACCCTGATGTACAAGCTTTAAGCTTAGTTAATAAATTCTTTCAATTTCCAAAAAACATCCTAAAAACAAATTGTAACTTAGTTTCTATTTAGTAATTATAATATAATCAAGTAAAGTAGTCAAAATAAATTATGTCATATATTTACCAATTAGTCAAATAAAAATTCTTATTAAAACAATTAAGAAAATTTAGTAAAAACTCTGGTTTAATAGTCTTAATACCATACTTTTTATATAATTTAAAACGATAAAAATATTTTTAAAATATAAAATGGAAAGACACCCACATTTTCTACCTTTGTTAGTATTAGCATAACTCATTCCACCTCTCAAATTTTTGTTATGGTGAAAGATAACAGGATGATGGATCATGATAGATATCCAGGTCCTGTTAATAAACTATGAGCAACGTGCGTAAACGAGCAATCCATGTAACTGCATTTTTAATTTAGACATTCGACACTTGTAGAACATATAAATCTAATGTTTAAAAATTTTGGTGAAGAGATACTGATCTATTAGTAATCTTCAAAATCTTATTTAAGATTTTTTAGTATTAATTAGCCAATGTATTCTACTAGTAGAAAGGCATAGTTGAAGTTGACTGGTGGTTCTAATTTGCAATAAGTCCATTACATCACCGACTGCTAAAAGTGTGAACTGATGCAGATCTTATGTTACAAAGCAGAAAAGGGGGCATCATCAACATATTAACCATTCGGGCAACAATTTCTGAGCCATTTTGATTATTTCCTGAGAGGAAAAGAAAAGATTTTGTCGTAGAACCAATATGGTCAAGCTTGAGTAAGCTTTTTGCAGCTTCTGGGAGGAAAAATGAGACCTAAACTTTATTCTAAAGTTGCTTTTGTGCACTTTCTTGCTTTCTACTACTTTGAAAGATCCCAACATGGATGCCTCCGAAGTTATCAACATACTTCAGAACCGGTTCCTGTGATCATACAAGAAATTAGTTGCAAGATCAAAAATGCCTATCTTTTATAACGTGTTTGCGTGCTTTACTGTAAATAGAATCCATAAAGCATTAAAAATCAGACCATGGCTAGATGAGGAAAAGTGAACTCATAAGAACAAGTGATTTTGAAGGCTTATGCCAAGCAAGCAAAAGTGCATCATACACCAATATGATACCACAAAGAACAACAATAGGAAGCTCATAGTAACTCAAGTAATTTCAGTTGTACTTCAAGCAATTATTAGGTTACTGTACAAATTGGTTGTCAGCCTACTAACTGCAGCAGTTGCCGATGGACCACAAGCTTGTTAGCCAGTGCCGTTGGCTTAAGAATTGTCATCTTAGAACAGAAAATTAGTCAAGATAAGCATATACTCGTTCCAAACTAAATATGCAAGTCGTTTAAGAATAAAGTCTGCAATTTCGAAATGCAATTTTTTTTTATACCTTAACTCTTGCAGCACTTACGTGATGCGAGGCCAGCCAAAGACCTCATTTTCCTGCTTCACATTCATGGATTGCCTTTGGCGTTCCACTCGCTCTAGCTGTGATGACAGTTGAAATAAGTCCATGGTAGTGCCATTTTCACAGGAAACATGATTTCTGGAATTTATAAAATGCGAGCCTTGGTAAAGTCCATCTGTGACACCAAAGTTCAACGAAACACTACTATCAGATAGGAGAATGGGGTCCAAGGGACCTCCTTCCACAGAACTCGCTGTCGATGAGGAGAAGCTATTTGAAAGAGCAACTGCTGAAATCGGTGAGCTGACTCCTACAAGCTTGTCAGATACTGGACCACCAATGTGATGAGAACTTGTACAATGTTTACTTAATGGATAGGCCATATGAGCTCCTGATGAGTTGTTTGAAGAATTATGAGATTGATATGACAGAAGAGAGAGAGCACAACCAGAATCTGTGATCCCTGAGAATCCAAGGATTGTTGGTGCTGTGCCAAAAGCAGTCAAGTTCTCATTTCCAAAGGAGGTACTCTGGACCAAAGAATGTGAATCAGAATTTTGTCCCCCAAATTCTTGGGAATAATGATTAGTGTTATCACTGAAAACACTTCCTGTTGCAGTATGACGGATGTTGTCATGAAAAATGGGAAACATGTTAGCTAGTTCATCAGAAGGCAAAATGGGCTTTGAATGCAAATGCCCATTTGTGATGGGAATTACTGATGGTGAATTGAACTCAGTCCTATCTTCAGCTTTGATGCGTCTGCACCATTCATTTGTTCGATATTTTGTAGGATGAAATAGACCATTGGGAAGTATATCTTGGCAAATAAAAGATGTAGTCGCCAGTGCAGTCCCATGATATTGTCCTCCAAGGAGCCCTGCACAAATGTTTAGGAAAATATATGACCATACCATTCGGCAACAAGACAGTAATCAGCAATTTTGAGGAAAGAAATCTTCAAATGGAAGTGCTGCGCTACCCATGATGAGAAGTTAAGCTTTTAACTAGAAAGTAAAAGATGCTGCATTTGGAAGTTAAGCTTTTAACAGTCCAAGACAGATTAGTAGGTCAAATGCAAGGAAACTAACATAAGAGAACTGCTCATGCAATACACACATATATGCAAACTGACTGTTATTCTTCCTATATGAATCACACACTGGATGAGTACATCAAATTACAGCAAATACTCAAAATTTTAGCACTGTCAAGTGAGGCTAATGATGATGAAGACAGATCAAGAGTTTTTTATTTTTCCACCATACGTAAAAGGGCTTTTATATTCTCTCCTACCATCCAGTGAGCTGCATACTTTTAAGGACAAGATGTCATGTAAAGATTGCATTGTATGGTTAATGCCCAAAATGGATAATGAACAGGGTGAATCTACAAAGGCTCAGGAATGGCAAATTTTCAGTACCTTGCTTGAACAAAGAATAGCAAGTCAAAGTACCCACATACACCAATAAAGCACTAGACATTAGCCAGATAGAAAAACATGTTCAAAGGGACTTGACTATATCTTTTGAATCCTTTATCTAGATCAAGGTTTGAGTATCTTCTGTAATTCCCACTGGAACTAATACTAACTTACCTACAAAGGGGTTTTAGTACATCTCTTTTACCTAAAACATAATTCTTATACTAGCTTCCAGATAAATGAAGGATGTCAAACAGGATTAAAATGTTGCATTTGTGCAAAATTAGCACCTTAAATAATAAGCAAGGATCTCTCATCCTAAGTTTTAGCTTGAAATAAATCATGTTCAAATAACCTTAAGGAGTCTTTCAGAACAAGATTCAATTTTCCAACCAAATTAAACTTTCTTAAAAGTCGGGAAGCTCATTTAGTAAACACTTGCCATACAAGAAACCAGAGGGACTATGTTAATCCATATGTTCTACCGTTGAATGAATGAAGTGGTCTTCCAGTTCTTCCAAAGTGAATACCAACTTGAGGCTTTCTACGGCGCTCATTGTGGCCTGCAAGGCGTTTACGACAGCTGCGCTTACCATCATCAAATTCAGCCAGCAAATGAAACCTGGGAAATTAAAAGCTAGAATATTTTATAGCGGCTACGTGACTCAAAACATTTGAACATCCAAAAGTCTATGTTCAACTTGTACTTTAAATACACCTCCACAATTGAACTTCAAGAAGGTTAAATATAGGAATTCTATAATATATTAAGATTAGAAAATAAAGAACATGTTACTCAAGCTAACTAGAGGTAATAATCAAAATAACTATGATATAACTGTTCAGATGCAGAAGGTTAAAAAAGAAAGGGCAGATGGTAGGATGAGTGATGAAGAAAGGGGTGAACCTCCAATTTGAAAGACATAGATTGGGGGAATTCAACTTATATAACTTCCTAAATTTTGGTATTGCAAGTTAAATCCAACAAACCTGCTACATTGTTGACAGAATCTCTGTTCAATTCCATTCACAATGACTTTTGAAGTCTTGGTGTGAGATTCACAGACTTTGTGCCTCTTGTGGTACTCTTTTGAGGAGGTGAGATCCTTGTTACATCCATACACTTGACAATATGCAGCCTGGGAGCTTGCTCGAAGACGCATTCCCTTAGAAGGTGTTAAAGGTGCAGATGACTCGGAGGAAGAAGCAATAGTTGCTCCCACAGGAATTCTGGAATTCTTGGAATCTTTTAGATCACCCAACCTCCCCAACTTCAAATCAATAAACGAACAATCCCTGTTGTTAGAGGTCGTTGTTGAGCTAGAAAAGTTGTAAGTGGAGTCATCTTCTAATGAAAGTGCATTTCTTTTAGCCCCAAAAGGGTTCATCATTTTCCCGCAATCAACCTTACTCCTTAAAGCATCCTGCGGTGAATCATTACGAACTTTTTCAATACTTTATTCCTAAATTCCCCAAAACCTTTCACTTTGATGAGCGTTGACCTGAGATCAATAATTTTCCAGATGCTGCGTCCAGTTTCCAAACCCCAAACGATCAACGCAATTTGTATACTTTAAGAAGAATTGAGGAATAAAATGTTTCTTTGACTAATTCAACAAAGTTACAGTTTCTGAGATTAAAGGATGAGGACATTTCAATTCATGGAAACTCCCTCTAAACAATTTCTCTGCTCCGAAAGGGAAAAACCAAGTTTAACTCGATTTTCTTCAGACTACTGTTTGAAAAATCACGTTTGAGCACTATATAGCCTAACCATAATTCCACCAAGAAGCTTCTTTGAAGTCTTTAGCAGGATGTTAACCCAGTGTTTGACATATCAAAAGCTTCAAAAGAAGAAGGAAAAAAGGGCATCAAAGATTATTCGACACCAATAAATAAATAAAAAACAGCATATTAGTAGACATCAGATAGATTAAAAAGTCGTGTATCTTTAACCCAGAAAATTGCAAAGACTCTCTCTAATTGAGGCCAAGGAGATAAAGAGCAAAAGCAATGCATGAACAGTACAGTACAGACACAGATAAAGACAGCCATTTAGTGGTCAGAAAGCAACGCTTTAAAAGCTATGCAAATGATATGAGAGAGACAGAGAGAAAGGAGCTTACTTTACCAGCTTTATAAAGTAGTGAAATTGTAAATGAGGTGTGAGACAGACCCAACTCACTGAAAATGATTTTCTCGTCACAAACTTCATTGAAACAGAGAAGAAAATCCGTGGCTAAGAGAGACGGAGAAAAAGACACTGATATTGGAGATAGATTCTGAATCTCACCTTCTTTCGCTTTGAACAGTAATGAGGTTAGTCACCATCTGCCCCCTGGTTCACAAGCAGCCATCATCGTTAACATTAGTTTAACTAACCGTACAGGATATGTAGCAAAATGCATATGGCTTGCATGTGATTAACAACTTGGAGATAAAGAAATAAAGAACGAACATACTATTCTAACTTGTTGGAACTATTTTTGTAGGAAAGCAACGAGAATAATATTTAACTTCTTGGGTAAGATAAGAAGCAAGAAAATCGCAAGAGAATGTTCCGCGGAACATCTAAAACAAGATTTGTAAAGGACAAAGAAAACAAATCATTCAAGTTTCAAACCACAAATGGGGGCAATTGCGGAGTGGAGAAGAGACAATACGCAGTCAACGCTCCCAATTATTAGACACTCTCTTCTCACCTATAAACTACAAAAACACAAACCAAACCCGTGTTTTCCACACGTGGGCACTGCAACCACCGCGGGTTAGCCAATAAATCATGCTTCACATGTCAGCTCTGCCCAAAGAAATTAACTTTTTTCGCTGTTTATCCTAAAACTTTAGGCGAGTGTAAGGATTAATCCTATTTAGAGAAATTCAAGCCATTTTAAATAATTTATCATTTTAATTTTTAAGAGTATTTAAAGTCTTAATACTAATTTATCATCAGCAATTTTAAAAAAAATTAAAAAGTTATATCCTTAAGTCGTTCTTAACGTTTTATAGTTTGAACAAAGTTTTTTAAAAAAAGGTCTTTATAGGACAAAAAGTGAGTCACTTGTTTTTCTATAAGGGTAAAAAAATAAACCTTATTTTATTTTATTTATTTATTAAGATTATTAAAAGTGAGTCACAATTTGCCTCTTTTTTTTAACGAGGATTAAGAACGGGTCATTTTATTCTTCATGAAAATAGTCTAAATAGGGGTACCCTTTCTACACTTGCCTAGGGTTAGGCTTGCTTATAGTGTAAGTAAGTTAGGGGGAAGAAAAAGGATGAGATCTGCTCTAACACTATCATAATTCTGATAATTATAGTCAAATATAGTTGAAAATCGTTGCATCATGTAGTAACAAAGCCAACTCCAATCTGAATATCATAATTGCAGTTGTGAACGTAATTCGTAATTTAAAAATTTAATTACTATTTTTTATCGGTTAGACATTCAAATCTACGAAAAGGAAAAGAAAAGAAAAAAGCACCAGTATACGCAACCGTAGTAATTAAATGGGCAGTGATAGAATATAGAAGAAGCTATGGCAATGTGTATATACGGAAAGAAGACGCCGGCGATGACAAACTGCGACGGTGGACGTTGCAGTGGCTTTTCCGTACAATCTTGGGGAGAAAAAAGAGGAAGACGGGAGACGACGGAAGAATATGTAGCTTCGTTTGGATAGGTACATTATGAGAGAAAGAAGTAGACGGTAGACGGTAGTATATATAGCAAGAGTTTTTGTACGTCTAAGTCGTCGTGGACCTTCCGTTTCTTTGTAATGTAATTTATTTTTAAAAAAAATAACATCATGGGCAATGTATAGACACGTGAGGCTGTCAGTTAATGTTCCCAAAATAATTCCGACAAAAGGATAAACACCATAGATACTGATTCAAATCAGAGCACAAATGGATACGTGCACAAGTGAAGAAGCAAGGGGATGAGGGCTACACTTTGACGAAAGCGCCACCGCAACAACCATCCCATCCAAAGCCCAAAACACCACGCCACGTCTCCCTACTTCTCTAATGGAATCGTAGACTTTGGTTCAATTACCTAGCTAAGTGTTTGTTAGGAACTGAGCACAAGAACTTAACAATCTGGATGAATGACCTTAGTTTTATTGAAACAGGTTCTAGCTTATAT
>JAOTIZ010000006.1:27808616-27830157 GCA_027123425.1 Erythroxylum panamense | reverse complement strand
AGCTCAACCCATTACTTTCCCTCCTCAGGTGCAACTCAGGACCTCAGTTGATCCTTGCCAGGCATCGAAGAACTCCGTAGTAGCTAAAGACCTTTTTATTAAGTTAGTATTTTAGTTGGCCCGCTGAGCATGACAGCATGGAGCATATTTCACATGTTTTGGATTTTGACTTATTTGTATTATGCATGACTGAGTATATTTGTGGAATTTCATTTTGAGATTATTATGGCATGTAGCCCCGGGTTTTGGGGTGTTTAATTCGTGTGTATGATTTTGCGTATAAATTGCATGTGCGAATCGATTGTTGTGCGAATGTTGGGATCGGGTCCGACGCTATGGGCTGCCCGTTGGGGGCGCAACCCGAGGGACCGCCTCAGGAATCGGGTTCCGGGGCCCGGGCCCAACATAAATTGATGTCTAACCATCATAGATTTAATCTTAAAGATTATATGACTGATTAAAAAGGGGAAGAATAACCTATACACTAGGAGAATAAATATTATAGATCTAGAGGAAGAGATACCTTAGGCTATTGTGTTAACTAATAGATTATTTGTTCTTAATGAGTTTCGTTAAGCTTAATTATGCATGCATGAGGTGGTAATCCTTAATTAGATATACTTTTATTCCTCGAGATAGTACATATATATATATCTTAGGTTAATTGTTATTTTAACCTTGATAAATAATCTTAGTTGATAATGGAAATTTTTCATAAGTGAATCTTGAAGCTTAGCGTTTGTTTATATTGATTTATTTTTATATTTATTCAATTTAATTTTGTTGTATTGCTAAGAATGATAAGCTTAATAGTTCTAGTTCTTGTAGGATCGATAACTTAGAATATGACATATTTAGAACTTTCTACAATTGATCATGTACACTTGTAGATTAGATCAATCACTCAACTCCTGAGTTGATCATCCTTTAGGTTGATCTTGGGTCTTTTTTTGGGATTTAGGTTAGTATTAAGCTTGAACTATATTTTGGAGCTTTGAGCTAGGCTCAGGCTTAGACTTGGGCTTCAAGTTCGTAGTCTAAACTAACATGATTTTGTATTTTGATAAATAGTTACTTCTGAGTTGTAAAGTTCGATCAAGCTTGGGCTTGAGCTAAATGCTTAAGACCAACCTAAAACATGATTGGAATCAAATTCAAATCGAATAAGTCAGGCCCATTCAGGCTTTATGTTGGGTAAAATTTTTTAGGTCTGGCTAATATAAAAGCAAATTGTCCATCGGGAGATACCTTAGCATGTGTTCTTTCCCTCTTAATTGTTGTTGCATTAATTCAAGGATGATTTTAGGCTAACATATATATATATATATATAGGGAGGAACCTTAATAATTTTCATATGTTTAGTTTAGTTTTGCAATAAAGGTTTATATATTTGCAATTTACTTATATCAATCTTAATGTTGATCATATATAAATGATAACTTAGATATAATTTAAATACACATGTAGACATAGTCGAAATACCTATGTGTAGATTGACTTAGATACATATATTAAGCATTAAATGGTGATCCATATATAGACTTACAAGACTCTTCTAGTATTAGGAAAACTTTTTTCTAAGGTTTCAAAAAACTTAGTTAATTATGAGTATAGATAATCAGATAAATATATTGGCCAATCAATCTAGGGATAGCGGTTGTAAATCAATAGATGGCAGATCGTACATTATGAAATTTTGTTGATCCAATCAATTGAATTCCTAACTGAATTAATGATGTAAGATAAGTTTATAGGTATTGATGTTCTCATTGATTATTTCACAAATGTTTTAGAGGTAATATAAGGTAGCTATTACTTAGTTTTCTTTTATTAAATCAATCAAAACCTAAAATATAATTGATTAAATAATAATAATGAGATTAGAATCAATATTCATTCCATTTCTTATAGGATTAGCCCTTGCTACCACTTTACTAGTGTAAAGTGATAGGTCCACTTGCCCTACTCATGTATTAGAATAGTAGAATTTAAAAACCCATCATCAGTTGACATAGTGATAGGACTCAAGGCTAAAATTGAACCATCAAGGGCTATAAGGACCTAATCTTTTGAACTGTTATCTATCATTTTCCATATAGAACTTGAGGCAAACCAAAGGACGTGTTGTATGCAAAATCTTAGTTTGACATTCTTAATAATTTATATAAACAATTCAAAAAAGACTCAAAACTTTATTGATAATAGAGTTGAAGGTTACTATCATCCCAAGATCGAGGTATTTCTTTTCCACTTATATATGCTAATTTACAAATCCTAGGTGAGAAAACCTTTATAATATGGAATGATATAGTCCAGTTGGGGTCTTTAATGTCACTGCAGATCTTTTAGAAAAATCATCTCACATGTCACTCTTTTAGGTCCTTATCTTTCATCTTTTTTATGGTTGTATAACCTTATTCTTTATTGATAGGTTCTATTCTTCATAGGCATTATAAATCTTCATTCATAGATCAAATCAAGATTTATTCAATTTCTAATTATTTATGCCTATTGAAAATGTGCTCACTCTTAAGCTAAGGATCTCTAACTTTATAAGAATGAGGGCTTCTACTCTAAACGTCAGGTTGAAAGGAGATTCTTCAATTACAAATATAGGTTTGGTTCAACATATCTATAAGATTGAGTATATGTCCTATACCTCTGTGCACTTTACTTATTCAACCTTCGTCTGTAGGCCTTACAAGATGCTTATATTTGTGACTTTTACTAGGTCATTGGCCTAAAGATGGGCTAACAAGCTAAAACACAACATGATTTGCATTCATTCGTATAAGTTTTATATTTTTTTTACTATAAGTTATGCTTTGTTATCCTTAATTAGGATAAAAGGAATCTCACACTTACTAATAATATTGGCTTTTTAAAATCACTCCACAGTCCCACTTATGATGGTTGTATATGTCTTTACCTCATCTCACTTAATGATATAGTCTATTGTAATGTTGATGAGCTTAACCTTCTTTACTACATAAAGGAATGCCTAAAGATGTCAATTCCCCATTATAAAAAGGGAATTAGATAGGATATTGAAATGTGATTTGATATAACTTTGTGCTGAAGATTTAAATGTCTTTGGCACTTTTCAAAAGTCTTTACAAATTTTTTTGCATCTTTTCTCAGGTTGGGCGAGTATTAGCTCCACCTAAAACCCTTTTGGAAAAAAAAAATATGCCTCCTAATGTGCTCTACATGAATTTTCATGGCACCCTGTGCAAGTCTTCTGCTTGAATCTATATTTGGGAATGAATCGACCATCATATTCTATGCCCTAGGGATAAACCCTTTGTCTACTGTTATTATTCTTGTTATTTGAATGAATTTGGATTTGTATCTTCATAATGCTTCTTCGTTTACCTTGTAATCCCTTTTTACTTAGCTAACCACTATTTGAAAATTCAATTGAATTATGAGGGCTCAAGCTTGGGGTGAACCACTAACGTTATTCCATGTAGCATGGCTTTATAATATGGATCATTATTTTTCTTGAGCTAATTCATTTAAGCATATTTTATTTCAAGCCATACAAACCTTGAAAAAAAATAAACATGCACTAGTCCTTTCTTCTTCTTCTTCCAAAGATCCATCCACGTGTATAATTCACATCTGCATCCTTACCTCTTATACTTATCATTTAGGTCCAATGCTACATTTAACGAGGAAGTTCACAGTCATTTATGCCTTTAGCATATATTTAAGGATTTACCTCAAATTGAATTCGCTCAACTTACTGTTTATTTAACTAATCATCCTGAGGAGTTAAGCTTATGTAACATATATTGTAACAACAAGTCTGTGATGACATTGATCTCATGTGCTTGTAAATAAAGCTACCTTCCTCCTCTATCACTAAAACTAAACTCACTACCTCTAATGATACAATGATGTATAAGTTTAACTTCTTGGATACATAGAGGTGGACAACAAAGTGGGATCTTACATGTATATTTTAGTTGCACAAAGTTCTTCGTACTATTTTTTCCACTGAAATTCCTTTATTCATCTAAAAATTTTGAGAAGCAACAAATACTTGTTAGCAAATACAGATAATAATCATGAAAGACTTATAACCCTTTTGAAGAGTCATCATAAAGCCAAAGAACTTCCACTTTAGGACTCCAAACATATATTTTTAAGGGTTTCAACTTAATTTGTAGATTTTAACGTGCCAAAGCACTCTCTCAAGTCTATTAAATGATCATCCCCTTCCCTAATCTTGATAACCATATCCTCTACGTATGCTCTTATGCCTCTCACTAATTAAGGCTCTAATATTTTATTGATTAAGTCATGATAAATAGCACTAGCATTCTTTAAACCAATAGGCATCACCCTGTAGTAGTAGGATCCCCTGTGTGTAATGAAAGAAGTGCTTTCTTGGTGATCCTCACGCTTGCAAATTTGATTATATCTAAAATAGGAGTTTATAAAATTAAGCTAATGTGGCATGCGTGGCATTTAGTTTATTGAATTTTGAAAGGAAGTGGTTATCATTACGGTAAAATTTATTCATATAAATTCATAAAAAATCTTTGACTTCCCTCTCTTCTTCTTAACTAAAACCACATCAACTAGCCACTCAGGGTAATGCATCTCTTAAAGAAAGTTAGCCTATAATAATTTATGCACTTTTTTGTCAAAGGCCTACTATCTCTCAAGGAAGAATGTTCATTTCTTTTGCTTCACAAACCTACTTTTACTTTCAACATTTATGCCATGCGTAATGATGGAGGAGTTCATTTTAGGAATGTCAAAGGGTTTTAAAGTGAAGATGTCTTTGTATTCAGTAAGTAGGTCTTTCAAATTTAATCTCTCTTTAGACTTATCACTATTGCTTATCTCAAATGCATTTATACTTTTAGTAGGGTTGATACCTTTCCTTCTAAAAGCAATTTTCCTTTCGAAAAAGCCTATCAAAGGGGTGCACACATGTCCTACTTGAGATAGATAAGCCCAAAATGATGACGGTGTTATATAAGAGTATATCTATTAAATATCATTATCTATAAGAATCATCTTCACATTAAAATTTGATGCTAAAGCACTAGTGACTCTGGCATTATTATTTGTGTGTTAGAAGTCTAATTGATCAATATTAAATGAAATATCCCATCTTCTTCTGTTCTTGGGAGTTAACTAGTATACTACATTCACTGTGTTTGGATGGCCTTTCAAGATTTTTTTTGTTTTGAGTTTTGTTTAATTTCAGGCTCCCCTATTATCATATTAATGATTTTAACTTAAAAGGGATTTTAACAGGGGGTCTATACTAATTATGGGATAAGAGTGATCTAGCTTATTGAGTTAACCTCTCATGTTTTAGACAGAACTGTATGATAGGTATTATCTCAGTTAACACTTCTGAACCAAAATGCTAACACACTTCTTCCAGTATCTACATTCCTTTGAGTTATGGTCGTAGTCCTTATAGAACTGACCATACCTATATGTCTTTAGGCTTCAAAGGCTCTAATAAGTGATGTGTGATATATGAAAACATAAAACAATACCAAAGAAATCACTTACGTAAGTACACCTATCATTTGCTAGAGCACAGCTCACTAAGTCGAGTGTCATTCCCACGAGGTCTAAAATTACTAGGAATAATTGTCTCCTTATGATTATCTAATCTAATGAAATAAGTGATTGATTTAAAGAAATTAAATAAAACTAATTTAAATAACCAAGTTAGAGTAATGAATAAAATTAATCAATCAATAGGTAAGTAAGATAAGGATAACCCTATAACCTTTACTATACCTTTAATTTATCTTGACTTAGTAATTATCTTAGTTCTTTGGACCTATAGGAGTTCCAACTTTACAACTACATTATTTCTTGTGTAACATAGCTCCTAATCCTTAAGTTTATTGATCAAAATCTCTTTATAATTAAAACTTTTAAAAATATATTACTTTGCATTGTAAATCCCCATAATAGGTTTAAACCTGACCTAGTAGATTTATGAGGCCCACATATAAAATTTCATGGAACTTTTTTTATTTATAATATTATCTATTCATAAAAATAATCTCTTGATCCCAGTATAGAAAATTGAAATTGGAATAAAATGCTAATAAGTTTTAACTCAACATAGTATAATTATGAACAATTCTCAAGAAAACTAAAATCTTCTATTAACTAAGAATTAAATGAAAATTTAAGTCCTGGGGTCTATCCTAACTAGATCTATGTTCCAATTAGTTTATAATGAAATAAAGAAAACCCACAAAGAACAATAAAGAACATATGAACCAAGTTTGAGCTCTTATGACTTAAATCTCGAATATTCTTGACGAATTTGGATGAATCTTCTTGCTTTCCTCTCTAATATTATTTTTTCTTAGTCTCAACAGCTTAAATTATGTTCTAAATAATTTTTCAATTCCAAAATTGATCTCCTAAAAGCTCTCTCCTTTTATTTTTTTCATCTCTCTCTTGTATTGTAAAACCCTAGAATTTTTTCGAACACAACCAAAACACATGACCGTGTTGGGCTCTTATGTTACCTAAAACCCCCTCTTGACTTCTTTTACATAAACAAATAATGCCAACGAGTCTAAATGTGGGTCCATATTAGTTCCATATTGATTATACGAAAAACTATCCTATGAATATAATGTTATACGAATGAAAAAGAGTAAAAAAAAACCATATTAGTATCATATTTTAAGTCATTTGCCAAAAGTATCCCTACCCCACACTTAAGTTATACAATTATTAATGTATATTTCATATAAGTAAAAAGAAAATAAATAAATAAGGGAGGAAATAAACTAGAAGAATCGATACTTCCTTGATATAAAATAGTGGAACATTACAAGACTTGTTGAATTCCCTCAATACTTTTTAACAGTAAACTATTTTCTTGCATAGTCATGGTATCATAGAGATTAAAAGAAAAAATAAAGAAATACAAGAATAACAATAAAGATATTAGTCATAGGATAATATATCTGATGGACGCATATAAGACTATTTCTCAAAAGTCGAGATATCATTAACCAACATCATATCTACCAAATCGATGAACAATCACTCTACAATTGTTGGCTCAATATATATATATGGCTTAACCTCCTTAACTTTTAGTTGTTTCTCTCTTGGAACTTTAGTCTCTCTATGACCCTCAGTCTCTTAGGCTTTGTTACTATTGGCACAAACTCTCCTCGAGCCTCGATCTCTAACCTAAGTTTTATAACTACAAATTATGGTGGATGGACAAATGGTGATAGTATCTTAGCACCTATAAATATTGCAATTTCACTAGCATATCTCCAATACAATACATGTACTGCTTAGTACACATTATAGTGGATGGTAACATACTTGGAGTCTGGGTGATATGGATGCTCTTTTTGTATGGGTATGCCTTCCATTATCTCAAGTGGAGCACTGATCAATGCAAGTGTTAGCCATGGGCATTTACCTGCATCTAAACCATACTCATCACCCATATAACTTCCATAATGATTAGGATGGGATGCTACATATCACTAACTCTCTCTCATTACCATAAACTCCCAATATCCTTACTAATTGGCTGATTAACTTGTAACTAATCGCACGAAAGTTTCATTAATACAAGTAACCCCTAATTATCTAAATAACGGCATGCCTCAAATGACATCGCACTCAATATCTCATAAATATAAGAATAATAATTCTTAAAGGGTAATTACACCAATGCTATCACGTTAAGCACATAATGCATGTATGATTAAATTATGCACTTACCTCATAGGGGGATAACGAAAGCCAAAAGCTTTAAACCTACTGGGTTAGTAGGGATGCATTATGACTATCTTATGTTAATAAAATTTAGTGGATATCTATTGACTCTTAATTAATTAAAGTTACTTGGGATGAATTTTTACACACTTTATTCTCAGTGTAGAATCCCATATAAACATCAAATTAATTGTAGCTAAATTACTGATGGATGTCCCCTGACCAAAATTAGATTACTATGTAATCATCCCAAGTCATTTTCTTATCATCCACTTAAAATATGTATATAAGATCCAGCACTAACTATTGACACACTAGGTCTCGAATGTTGAAGAACTTCACCCAACTGTTAAAATCTACCTTCCACTATACCTTTGTCTCCATATTCAGCTCTCCTAAGACTCCTTAGTTTATGCACCATGATACTTTTAATTTCTTTATATGAAGAGTTTGATAGTGCCTAGCTAAAGTTTAATTATCAACTGGAGCAATGGATGAGAAGATTGCTTTACATGTGGCATATGAGGTGGGATATCTACAACTAAGACATATAAGTAGGTTGGTGTTAGGGCTCAAGATCCTAAGAGTGACCACTCATTATATAGAAGATACAATTCTCTGCTTCCTGTATCAGATTTGTTCTTTCACTCACGTATGTTATCCAATGACTGTTAATTGCCTCGTCTTATTAAATAGTGAATCTAATAATAAGAATGTGTCAAATGAAGATTCAGTAACTAGTAAAATATTAATATGCCCCTATATTAAATTATTTTTTATTCACGTAAACCTCTACCTAACATCTATAATACATTAACCTCAACTTTGAAACTTTGTCTATATCAAAATATAAACCAGACCATAAATCGTAATCCATAATGTCAATTTTTTAAGCGTATAAGTCAATCCAATCATCATCTCACATTAATTTGTCCTCAAACCCTAAAATAAATCATTTATCAATCAAACAAAGACTAGCTACAATTAAAATAAATGGAAAATTAATATAAGCAAACTAGATTTACTAATGTGAAATATTAAAAGGACCCAAATTAACAGATTTTATCCAGGAAGCAATCAATCAACCTTTAAAAATCCGAATTAATACATTAAATGATTCAAAATGTCTCAAACAACTTCTTCACAGTATAATTACAAAAATTATAAAATCCAATTCACACAAAATCCCCTCTAATAAATCAAAAATTAAACCTTATATGGAAAGTAAATGTTAAAAGGAGAAGCATACCTTGAATGCAAGCAATTGATGACGAAATTTTTAGAAGAAAATCCCAAAATTCCACTAAAACCCTAAGTTTGTAACAAAGGTTATTTCTTGAAGAATAATGCATGCAACTTAAAAATCTAGATGTTGGTAAGTGAAACTAGGAAGAATCTACATTAGGTAAGTCAAATTTAGGCTAAGAAACTAAAAGTAAGTAATTCAATTGAGAGAAAAATCAAGAGAGGGGAAAAAGATGTTTGTCACAAACACTGTTTACAACATTACATTACAGTAAAACACAAACCTTATACAATAACATATTAGTTGCCATACATATGTGAAAAGCTTATGTCAAGGTAACAAAAGACTTACAAGGAACTACATGGGGATGTGTTGGTTAACTATGTAAACATAAAATGGACGTGGGATAGTATTATTAGAACACCAAGTAGATAGAGAGAATATAAACACCAAGTAGATAGAGAGAATATGGTTTCATATTAGTTTATAAACTAAAAATTAAAGAAATGGAGACAATACAAAATTGAATTATCATAAAATGAGCTTGTGTTGGGGCTGTGTTAATAAAATTTTTGTGATTAACTTTTATACTAAATGGAACACTAACATTACGTGTTGACAAGTTAATGGCTATACAACACCGTGTTACATTTATGTTTCTAAAGGATTCTCTCTACTTTTATAGTTAACATGAACATATGTATTGCATGTAACGTTATTTTCTTTGGGTTATCTATGTAAAAAACTAAAATTTACCTAATGTAACACAGTTGCATGTTTTTTGCTTATTCTTATACTTAGAATTGGATGGGTAACATAAGACTACATAAGAATGTGTTAACTCTAGGTTTTATAGTACTCATTGCTTCTTCATGAAACAAGAACACGTGTCTAACATAGGAGGGTATTTATTAATACGAGTTGTATGTAAAGCTGTGTTCTCTCCCATATTTGTTTATGTTGCTTTTAGCTTCTCAAGAAGTTAGGTGCGCTCTAACAGGTGATTAACACAATATCGTATTGCATGTTATCCAAAAAACTTACATTGCATTAATCCTAAAACAATTAATCACAAGAATATATTCAAATTTAATTAAGATGTATTTCAATCTATGGATTTAAAACTACTAAAACTCAAAGATTTATTCTTAAACTATTACAAAACAAAACAAAATAAAATGAATAGACTAAAATATTAGGCTGACTCCCAACTAGCGCTTCTTTATAAGTCTTTTAGCTAGGCTTCTCCTTAAGCTTTTTATTCATCCGAGATATATAATTAACATCTTGCTTCTACTTATGTTCCCAAATAAGGGCTTATTAACCTTTAGATATGTCATTTATTATAGTATAGTAAAGACACATGACTTCAAATTAATAATACCTACTAGTTCCATTAATGTCATTTTAATTAACAAAATCTCAAAATTTTAAGGAACAATAAAACCCCGTGGATCTTTGATTAGTTGTAATAGTTTTTTTATAGGATGTAGGACTGCTCCTTACTTAATATGAATGTTGAAAGTTCCTCTATAGCCTTCTTCTTTAGCTTCTCCTCTCTTGTTTACTTTTTCTCCTTGTACTCCTCTTTAATTTCCAGCCAATTTCCACTCCTTAAAGTTATTGCATCCATATGCTCCCTTTTTTTTTTGGTTCGGTGTTTTAAAAGCAAAGCACTTTGTTGCCCTTAGAGATAAATTTAATGAGTTATCTACATTGAATCTCCAAGTTTTGGATGAAAGCTTCAGTCCTCTAGAAGTGACCCTCAATGACTTTTCCATTTTTTGTTATTGTTGATGTTGTTAAAATTTAGGTAGAGCTTAATTAAGCAAAGTCAAGATAGTATCTCCATGCTAAATTATAGGTATCACTATAAAAGGATATTGTGAGACTAGTTCCCTATAAAATTTGGTTTACTCATTTGGTTGCCATATATTATAAAATGCCTGATATTCATGATTGAAGTAGTCACCACCACAAATGTCATATTGCATCACTAATACTAGTTAAACTTCTAAATTGATATTACTGGGCCTCTCGCTCCAAGTGTCCAATCTTGTCATAAGTGACGTGATATCTAAATTCCTAATAGAATATTATCCTCCTAATCCTTTCATTATAGTTGTTAGTTATTCCAAATCCTAAAATTTATCCACTAACATAATATAGAAAAGGATAGCTCTGAATGAATTGAAATAAAAAAGAAACAAATATTTTTAGATTAATAAAAATAAAAAAGAAAAGAAAAGAAAAGAGAAAACAATTAGATTGATAAAAATAGGGAATATTATAGTCCCCAACAACAACATTAAAAACACGATCAATAATATATGTAAAATGAAACATAAAACAATACCAAAGGAATTATCTAGTAAGTGCATTTATCATTTCCTATTTTTCAGTTAGTCAAGTTTCAATTCCACGAGGAGTAGAGCTACTAGTACTAGTTGTCTCCCTATTATCTAATTTAATGAAATCGATGATTAATTTAGAGAAAAAAATAAAAATGATTTAAATCATCAAATTAAAGCAATGAATAAGATCAAAGTAATCAATAAGTAAGATCAATCCAGGTAAAGGTTCCCATAAAAACTTTCATATGCCTTGAATTTGTCTTAAATCAATGATTAATCTAAGTTCCTTATATTAGGAGGAATTTTAAGTTTACAATTATGTTCTCTTTCGAGTAATATAGCTCATATGCTTAAGTTAATTGACTAAACTCTCTTTCAAATTAAAACCTCTAAGAATGCATTACTTCACTTTAAGAATCCCTATGATAGGTTTAATCCTAACTTAGAAGATCTATGTGGTCCAATCTATATTAATGCAACTTTCATTGTTCATGTTGTGATCTATTTATACAAATAATCCCTTAATCTTGATGTAAAAAATCAATTGAATTTTAATTAAATCATAAAAATTTTCAATTCAATATAATATAATCATGAAAATTCTCAAGAAAGTTGAAATCTTTCATTTAATGAAGATTCAATTCAAAAGATTTTAGTTTCTAGATCTAGATCCCAATTAGTTCATAATAAAACAAAGAAAACCCATAAAATAATAAAGAACTAAAGAAAGAGGTTTGAATTATGATAGCTTGAATCTTGAATCTTGAATCTTGAATGTTCTTAATGAATCTTAATAACCTTCTTATCTTCCTCTCTAATATTCTTTTATTCTTAATCCTAAGTGCTCAAATCATCTCCTGATTGATTTTTTTGTTGCAAAAGTAATCCCCTAAAAGATTTCCCCCCTTTATTTTCTGTCACCTCTTTCTTAAATGTGAAACCTTAGAATTTTTATCTAATTCGACCTAAACATAGTACCATGTTAAACTCTTATATTACTTAAAACCTTATCAAATTTTTGTATATATCAAAACATCGCCAACATCGGTTTGAACATAGGTCCATATTAGTTCCATATTGTTCACATAGAAAGCTTAGCAATATGGTACTCTATTAATACTATGTTATGATTCCTTTGCCAAAAGTGTACAAAAAGTTTTTTATCTTGACTCAAATCTCCTAAATTAATTCCTTCTTCATTAAGGGACTAAAATAAGATCTGAAATAAAATATAAGTCATGTTAAATATAAATCCCATAGAAAACATCAAAATACAAACATAATGCTCTCTAAATTCATTCTAAAATTATAATTGCAGTTAAGATTTATTGATAGGTCTTTCTCTTGAACATAATTTAGAGACATTTAGTGGGGGAAGATCGTCATGCATGTTATCTTTATAATGCCCACACTTTTACATATCATTTATTTGTTTCTCATTAGTCTTTTGCATTGAAACTTCCTTATCCTTCTTCTTATTAACCATTCTTGACTAGGTTTCTAATATAGGTCTATCTAGATATTTTTGTTCTTCTTCCATATTGATGAAATTTCTTGCACTTTTTTATATTTCTACAAGGCTACTTGCTTTCAGTAATTATTCGAGATCATTATAAGTGTTTAGCTTTTAAGTCTTTTCTTATAACTAACCATTGTTATAGTAGGTTTAGGTATGGTAAGTGTACGACTTCTATATTGCACAAACAATTCCCTTTACATCTAAACAATATTAAAAAATTTTGTTAAATCCCTAGCCCTACACTTATTTCTCATAAAATTGGACTCAAAACACTCTTTAAGCTGTGTAAACATAAAATATATATCTATGATAAAGTCTGGTGTTAATTTATAGTGACACATATCAATGTTAATGAAAAGATGTTATGTTTTAACACATCTAATGCCGTTATAGGTATGTGATTTCAAGTAACACATTATGTAACTGGTAGGATATATTAATCCATTATAAGTTTTTAGAGTTGGGATTTTAAATTTTAAAGGCAACAATTGATGTACAAAGGTTGAAGTATAGGATTTATTGTATTCAACTTTTTGATGCCCTCTTAGAGTATAGTTAAATGTGGTATGAGCAACATTGTCCTTGAGTGACTTTCTAACTATATCTTTAGAATGTGGATCTATATGTTAGTTCCCCCCTAATAAGAACACCTCTTTTCCATAATAGTTCAATCAAAACTCATACTTATTTCTTAAAATTACGGCTTCCTAAAGGTTGCCATAAATGGGAGCATATGGCTCCTTGAAATTACTCTAAGGCCTGACATTAGGTCTTGGATAACCTAACAGTGGGACTTGAGGGTAACATTAAGCCATCAAGGGCTATGATGGCCCATTTAATTGGGCTTCTATACATCAATAAACATACAAGGTTTTTCAACTTATGCTATTACATTTTTTTAATTTTTATGCATAATAAAAAAAGTGTTTAATTAAATTCTATAAGAAAGTAACAATATAATCACTAATTATTAAGGCCAATCAAAAAATGATAATTATCTTTTTATTAAAAGGATTTGAATTGTATTTTGATAAATAATTAGATGATAATTTTTAATAAAAGGATAGTATCTTATATATTAAGGGAACATTATGTAAAATTTTTGGTGTAGATGCCATGTCCCTAACCCAAACCAATCTTATTAAGTCCATAATAAATTATCATCCAATTAATAAATTGCATCCCAACGTATAAATCAATTATCTAGAATTACAACAAATAAATGATTAAAATAATACTAAACAATATTAATAAGGATTAATTTAAATATCTCTCTATTTAAAGGCATTTTAGGAACCAACTTTATAAAGAATATGCCCTTGGTCTCCATGTTCCTTACTTGAAATCATAACTAGAACAAGAAAGCATATATAAAAAAAAATTCATCAATGTAGCTACTTAATTGATCAGCTTAATACCTCTTAATTGATAAGCTCAATACCTGTGCCTACGTGAACTTTAAACTCCAAATTTAACACCCCATGTTAGGGGTTAGAAAGTTTAGGAATTTTTAGTACATCATATGCTTTGCATAATTGAGTATTCACTGATATGTGCATATGTATTCTGTGTGTGTGGCACTCGCAATATCCTCCCAGGGATTATTAGGACGTCACATCAAAAATATGTCAATAATTATAAAAAGAAATGCACACATACAATACAATTAATAACTAATACATTTAATAAAGTAAAAATTATAGATAAACATATATATAATATGTTGTATCTATTTATGATAGGCACATAATATTCACCTTAACCAATATATTGGTTTGTGTCCAATTTATCTCTATAAATTTGATCTAATTAATAGATTAACTTTTCTTTCTCAATCTAGATTTGACTATTTTTCCTAACCAATAAGTTGGTTTTGTCTTCATCTATCTCCAAATATTTCCATACATCACCATAAATAGACATACACTCCTTATGGACTTCACATCATACAGTAAAATACACTAGAGAGATTATATATGGCATTCACACACAAAAATCTACATAATAAAATGTAATTACACATAATACCACCATAAAATAATTACATATCAATAATAACAAAAACAATACACTTATACAAAAATGTTTAAACCCATAAAACTATAAATTAAAGAAAATTATAAACCCACCGTAACCTCGACAAAGTGCTTCCATAATTCTAAACTAAATCTTGATAAACTAAAATATGCAAATGATTAGAAATCACAAAAATCATTACTTAAACATATATAACTATTAAAAGCACACCCTAAAAATCTTGTTATGCATATTACCAATTATTCATACCAAACATACCTTAAATCTCTTTCTTGATGTTAAAATGGCTTAATGTTACTTAAATCTCTAACCTTGATGTCAAATCTCACTTAAATCTCCCCTCTTTTAATAGCTTTTATGCCTTTTATTGCCTCTCCTATCAATTCTCTTTGTTCTTTCTTTTCTGTTGGTAGTTACACAACATGAATGGCCACATATATAACTTCCATCGATTATGTTTATTCTGATATAAAAGGAGAATTAAGGGAGTGGAAAATATAACGTTGATTGCAATCATAGAGAAAAACTCTCTTCATTCTTCCTCACATGAAACACACCATTAAGGCTTAGAGTTTGGGGCGTAGATTAACGGTGACTCTAGTAACCAACTGTGAAACGTGGATTAGCAAACAGAGAATCGATCAACTGATTCAACATTAAGGTCAGTCTTTATAAAAATTCTACATTGGTATCAGAGCTAGTATTGCGTTTACATCATACTTAAAAAAATGACCCATGATTTGCGATTTTTATTTGTTCAAATAACATTCATGAGTGTGTCATTTCATTCACTATGAAAATGGTATCACATAAGAACTAAATGAAAAAATCATTTAATTCATTTCAATGTTGTTGTGTTTGTTATGACCCACTCATTAAATGTATCTACACACGTTTGTAAACATAGAGAGATACTGTTTTTCATTTTTATTACATACGCAAAAGAAAAGTTTTTGTTTTCATGCGCATTCTCTGCATACATTGTTTTTAGTTTTATAAAGAGAACGAGAAAAAAGAAGAAGTGAAAACTACAGAAAGATTGGGTTTTTTCATTTTGTATGGGAAAAAACAACGAAAAAAAGAGAAGCGTTGTCTTGTAACGTGCATATACAAAAGAGTTGTTTTCATTTTGTGCAGTTACACGCATGAAAAGGAACATTGTAAATAGGAAAGTAACAATATATACAAACGTTGTTTTTGTTTTTGTATAACCGGTATATAAAACAAAGACAAGAAAAAAAACCAAAAAAAAGTTGTTCACTTCATTTTGAAGAAAAGGATCTTCATATAAATGATTTTTATATAATTTTGTATGTAAATTTTGTTTTATATGTATTAAGTTTTTTTATTGTAAATAAGTTTTACATATAAGAGTTTTTTTGTTTTTGGCATCTTTATGATATTTCAAATTAAAAATAAATTAATTAAATTATAGAAATTCCTAATTCTTTTTTTTCTGTATGAGATGATTATGAGCTTAGCGAAATTTTCGATCATACTACAAGAGTTATGGATTTTTAGATAATTTAATTAATGAAAAGGTGCCTCACGTCATGTTTATATATACTTGTAGATATGGCAACTAAAATCTTGATCGGTGATTTGTCCACCACTAAAAAATTGGACGGGTCCAATTATGATATGTGACAAAGGAAGATTTAGTATCTTCTAAATGAACGAGAAGAGTTCAAAAATTTGACCATTATTATGACTACACCTTCAGTCAAAGACAAAGATGGAAAAGATATTGATACTGCTAGTGAGCAATATCAAACATCCTTAAAGGCTTATGCAGATTGATCTATAAAGGATTGGAAGGCATGTTATACTATGTTGTATTTCTTGTATGTAATTGGAGAGTTTGAGGATTGTGTCATTGCTAAGGACATGTGGGACAAACTTAAGATCACTTTTGGTCAAACATTCGTTACAAGGCTTCGTGCTTCGCACCTCAGCTAGATGAACTACGAGATTAATATGAGTCGTACTATGGTTGAACATTTACAAACCATGAGTGCTATGGTTCGTGATCTTAAGGCAGCTAGCCGAGCTATCTCTAAAGAGGAACAAGTCTTGAATATGATTCGGGCTCTTCTAGATCATTCTGAGCACTAGAAGAATGTGAAACTTGTTTTGACACATAATGAGAATGTTAAAACCCTTTCAGAGATCCCTAGGCACCTCGAAATGGAGGAAGATTGCTTAAATGCATCTGACTCCTCCAATGTGGCTCTTGTTGCTAAAAGCAAAGAAACCAAGGGCAACAATGCCAATCGAGGTAAAAGAAAAGGTTCTCGGCCTCCTCAAAGGAATGGACCAAAAGGACATATTGTCAAGAAGCAAAAGGCTAAGGGCCAAGGAGAGAAAAACATGACACATGTGAAGTGCTATAATTGTGAAAAGAAAGGTCATTTTGCTCGAGATTTTCTTGAACCTAAGAAGGTCTTATCCATAACTCCTGATTTATATGTTTTTTCTTATGCATTGGTTGCTAATTCTCTTCCTAATTGGATTGTAGATACGGGAGCATCCAAGCACATAGTTCAGGATCGAGCTGGCTATGTGGACGCTCATCGATATCCAGTGGGTTCACAAACTATCGTGTTAGGAAATGACAGTGAAGAAGATGTCCTAGGAATAGGGACATATCAGCTCAAGTTACATGAAGGAAATACTTTGCTTCTCTATGATGCTCTCTATGTATTCGGGGTACGATGTTGCCTTATGTCTCTTGTAGCTTTAATGAAATTAGGATGCGTTTTTAGTTCTAGTCATTATGGATTGGATAGTATGTATAAAGGCAATATTTTTGACCATACTATATTGAAAAATGATTTTCTAATTCTTGAGTTTGATGCATGCTATGATAATTCATTTTCTGTTTATGTTTCATATTTTGATCCTAATTCTGAATCTATTAAATAGCATGTTAGACTTCATCACATTAGCCAAGATAGATTGAGTAGGCTAGCTAAAGAAGGTCTTTTAGACCGACTCACTAAAGTTAAGTTGTCTAGATGTGAGTCACGTTTAGCTGGTAAGGCAACTGCGAAACCTTCTGGCAAGGCTTTAAGGGTGTCTAAACCCTTAGAGCTTATTCACTTTGATATTTGTGGACCCATGAATTTTAAGGCATGTCATAGGGCTATCTATTTTCTCTCTTTAATAGATGACTATTCTCGCTATGGGTATGTGTATCTTTTAGTTGATCTTTATGAAGCGCTTGATGTGTTCAAACATTTTGTGACTGAAGTTGAGACACAATTGGAAAGAAGAGTTAAAACTCTTCGGACCAATCATGGTCGAGAATATCTATCTGATATGTTTAAAGAATTTTGTGAGAAAAAGAGTATAATAAGGCAACTAACAATTCCTCGAACTCCCCAAAAAACAGTGTTGTGGAGCATAGGAATCAAACATTACTTGACATTGTCACGTCAATGATGGCACATGCTCATCTTCCAGTTAGTTTTTGGGGAGAAGCGTTGCTCAAGGCAACTTATATTCTTAACCATATGCCAAATAAAAGTGTAGCCGACACCCCATATGAGTTATAGAATGGAAGAAATCCCTCTTTAGATCATTTGCACTCATAGGGTTTGACTGGTTATGTACACAACCAAACTCATAAACATGGGAAACTTGGTACAAGATCCACTAAAATGGTGTTTATAAGATGCCTCGAACATTCTAAAGGGTATGTTATGTTTGGTGAGCACCTAAATGGTGGCATAACAAAAGTTGCTTCCCGTAATGTGGAGTTTCTTAAGGACGAGTTCCCAAGCATAGGTGAAATAAAAAAGGACCTAGATTTGTATAAGTTACAATAGGATACTCTCGGTGAGGGGGAGAATTTTGTTAGTCGCCAAGTCACGAAGACCTTTCCTTCCCAAAAGAACCAAATTGAGAATGATCTCTAAACTAAGAACTTATGGATAGTCTACATTTTCAAAATCTCACATCTCAAGGGGATAGTGGGAGTGGTTCTCAATATGATCAGGACCTACATCTCCAAGAGCTAGAGGGAGAGATTCTGAATCAAGGCAGACAAATGTAGGTCTTAGACTCCGAAGAAGTAAGCGTGGAAGAATTTCTCGACGATATTTTCAAATCGAAGAGGAAATATTCCTTTATACTCCTTTAGAAATAGAAGAACCAACCTCTTTTCAAGAGACTGTTGATTCACCTAACCACATAGAGTGGATGGATGTCACGAGGGATGAAATGGACTCAATGACACGAATTAGGCTTAGGAACTAGTTGATCTTTCACTCCAATGAAAGTTAATTGGAAAGAAGTGAGTTTTCAAGATAAAACATCAGCCGGATGGAACGGTCGACAAGTTCAAGACCCATTGCAAAAGGCTATACCTAAATAAAGGGTATAGATTATGAAGAGATATTTTCTCCTATGGTGAGATTTGCCTCTATTCGCTTATTTTTGGCTCTGGTTGCCGATTTGGACCTGAAGTTATTTCAAATAGATGTAAAGACTGATTTCCTATATGGTAACCTTAAGGAAGAGATTTATATAAATCAACCTGTTGATTTTGTATCAAAAGGTCAAGAAGACAAAGTGTGTCATTTTAAAAGATCCATATATGGTCTCAAATAGTCTTCTAGATCGTGGTATTTGAGATTCCATAAAGGCATTACTTCTTTTAGCTTAGTCATAGTTTTAGAAGACCATTGTGTGTATGTCAAGAGAACAATAAGTGGAATTTTGTTTCTTATTTTGTATGTTGATGACATATTACTAGCCGGCAATAATATGGAGATGATTAAAACCACTAAAGAGTGGTTATCCTCTATCTTTGATATGAAGGACATAGGCAAAGCTAGGTATGTTGTAGGTGTGGAAATAACTAGAAATCATCCCAAGAAGCTTCTTGGTTTAAGTCAGGAAGCATATATTAATAAAATCTTGGAACATTTTTAATGCATTATTCCAAACCTGTTGATACTCCAATTGAAAAGGGTCTTACCTTGAGTCTTGATCAATGCCCTAAAACAGATAAGGAAAAAGAAAAAATGAGTAATGTTCCCTATGCTAGTGCCGTAGGAAGCTTAATGTATGCTATGTTGTGTACACGGCCTGACATTTGCTTTGCGGTTAGTTTGGTAAGTCGTTACCAAAGTAACCCAGGACCTGCTCATTGGCAAGCAGTCAAAAGAATTTTTCGTTACCTTCGTGGTACTTCAGACCTAGTCCTTTGCTATCAAGGCGGGGATTTAAGGTTAAGGGGATATTCGGATGCCGATTGAGGTGGTGACCCGGATGAGTCTAGGTCAACCTCAGGATATGTTTTCACCTTAGGAGGAGGAGCCATATTGTTGGACCCCGAACCTTGGAGTGAAAATTTAGACATAATAAATTAAATTAAATGAGTGTTTTGTAGGTGATTTGTGTTATAGATGATTATGATATTGGAATGTGAATCATGTATGGATGGTGAGTTGAGAAACCCTTAGTATAAATTAGGGTTATATATGCAATATATTATGCAAAAGCAAGAGAGGATTTTGGTAAATGACATAATGCTATTAAATGTGAGAAATCATATGCATTGAGGTTGATTGTAGAATAAAAATGTGTATGTTGATTCGTGAGGAATTCGGGAATAATTGACATAGATTTGGCCAAAGTTGCCTTCTTTGAAGTTGTAGCTTGATATTTTATCTTTCCAACGAGATCAAGTATTCAAGATTTCGAGATCGAAGTTAAGAGTTATAGTTGATTCAAGTTATAACGTTATATAAGATTTATGTTAGTGACAGCTTTGATGAATGTTTGAAATTTGAGGTTTTGATGAACCAATTTAGTTGAGATCTGAGAAGTTCATGAATTAAATTTGTTGCTTGAATTGTTATGAAATGTTTAGGCCTTTGAATAAGTACATATGTGAAGATTATAAGTGTATGTGATGGTAGTTTGGATGTGAGAAACATTGGAAAAACGTTGAAGAGGTTTTAGAATCCGCATGTCCGTTAAACGGACATGGGAGTTCGTTTAACGGACAGCCTCAGGTCAAAAGGACCCCTCCCCTTGCTTATGTCCGTTAGTCGGACATGTATGTCCGTTTAACGGACATTCTCAAATGGATTGATGCATTTTTGGCCGTGTGTGTCCGTTAAACGGACATGCATGTCCGTTTAACGGACTGCCACGGGTCACCTTTGGAAAAATGCGATTTTGACCAGTTTTGAAGCCGAATCTTGTTTTGAGGCCTCTAATACGAGTTTTAGATCTTGATATTATCTTTCCAATGGAATAAAAACTAAGTCATTTGGATATTTGTATAAAAATTTATGGCATTTGCGCCAAAAGAGTTTCAAATCAAGTTAGGGTTTGAACATGTTGAGTTGTTTTGATCATAACTCACTCATCCGACCTTCGATTGAGGCGATTCTTAAAGCATTGAATTCCTAACACATGCATATTTCTCTCCATGAAAATTTGCATCAATTGGAGTTGAATTGAAAGAGTTTGATCGAATCTTATGATAATCGGAATGATTTGTTCCATTCTGATCTTGCTAATTTCCTTCCTCATCCGACTTTGTCAAATCATTTGCTTATATCTTTTCCGTCCGACATCCGAATGACTTGGTTCTCGAAGCGTTGGATTCCTAAGAC
>JAOTIZ010000006.1:27758843-27781611 GCA_027123425.1 Erythroxylum panamense | reverse complement strand
ATACATTGGGATTGGACTTGTCAATCGATTCATAACCTTTCGAAGACAATCCATATCTATTCGAACTCTTTTTACTTGTAGGAGTACATCTTGGATCTGTCGATTATGTTATAGTCGGAGTCCTACTCCATGGCGACCTAGTGGAATTGGGAGAAGCCATAAGTATTATTGCGGGTCAATCCTTTCTTCGTTCATGGTTCGATATTTTGGTGTCCTAGGCGTAGAGGAACCACACCAATCCATCCCGAACTTGGTGGTTAAACTCTACTGCAGTGAAGATACTGTAGGGGAGGTCCTGCGAAAAAATAGCTCGACGCCAAGATGACAAAAAGCTTAACACTCCTCATTCTTATTACTTTTTCAATATGAAAAAAAGAAAAGGTCGTCTTATTCCAAATCCCAATTATGAAATCCCTTCTCTCCCACTTCACACCTCGGAACGCATCGTTTTTATAGAGAGAGAGGCACCTTCGCATCTTCTTAACCCGAAATGGCTAGGAAGACCGCTAATATAGATTATATAATACAAATTTTGATGTCATATAATCTTTATTTATAAATAAATTTGAAAGTTATCATCTTCCTTTAGTTTTAGTTTTGCAGTCTTCATAAGTCACAAATGACTCTTCAAATGATTAGATGGATATAGAAAGATTGTAACTCAACTAAGATTAGAAAAAATAGGACATGCAAAACACTGTTATGTGTTTAAAAAAATGGAGTTAGTATATAAACAATCTCTAATAAGTTATAAATATTAATTTGTAACTTAAAAATTATAAAATTGGAATTTTTGCTTCTACGTTGACGTAGCCATGATGAGCACCCTAACCAGTGTGAACACATAACATATTATGGATTTACTTTTATTAAGATCACCTATATAATCAAAATCATCAGAACCTTTTACAATAAATTCTAACCCTCTATATTATAGTGCAACATCTTTGATTCCCTTAATATATATTAGGATCCTCTTTACAAATTCTATTTCTCTTTACCAAGATTCATTATGTAGCAACTAACTCCTCCCATTGCATGTGTAATGTTTAGTCTTATACAAATTATGACAATTAAAATCTTTACTATAGATGCATACAATACTTATGACATCTACATCATCTCATCTTCATTGTTAACGTTCATACTAGAGGATAGCTAAAAATTAACAAAAAGAGGGGTAGATTTTATAACTTTTTTTACTTATTTTTTCTTATAAAGACAATTCTTTTTATTATTTTTGTCTTAATAAATTTGCATCCCTAGAATATTATTTACTGGTCCAAAGGTTTTAATTCAAATTACCTAGTTAATGATGCCTTCAATTCTTTAATACAATCTTTATTGTGGCTTACAACTAATTTGTTATCTAGATACAATATTAACATAATGAAATCTTTATTACCTCTTAAAATATGCATATAGGTTTTCATGAATTATATTGTATCTAATTCTTATGATAAGGAATCAAATCTCTTGTACCAAAATCTTGGCACCTGTTTAAGACTATATAAAGATTTGCTCAATCAAAAAATTAAGTTCTTTTTTCCTTTTTTCTTCAAAAATTTCTGATTGGAGCACATAAATTTCTTCTTCAAGTTTTTCATAAAAATTTTAGTTATCAAATATATTTTCTCTAGTTATAAGTCAAACATAGAAAACATTGCTATGACTACTTTGACTGTAGTAAGTTGACATACAAAATACAAGGGAAACTATTTCATTGAAATTAATTCCTTGTTTTTAACATACCCTTTCATCATTAATCTTAGCCGATATCACTCCATTTAATCTTCACCATTCCATTTGACCTTAAAGACCCATTTATTACGTGTTGGCTTACTTCCTTGTGATAATTATACAAGTTTTTTAAGTTTTATTTTATTAAAAGCTTTAATATATTATGTAGCATAATGCCTTTTTTTCTATTCTTATATCAATTTTATTCCTTTAAGAATATGGTTACAACATCATCAAAGACTAAGTAGTCTATAAGAAGACTATTGGTTAAGTTAATGATGAATTGATTATATGAATCACGTAAACTTTGAAGTAGAAGTTTGACACATTTATATGGCTCTATTATACATCCCAATGTTGTAAGCTAAGACAATAAAGTTGTCAAATTATTAATTTTCTCAGCCACCTAAGTGGATATTGTTGGAATGATTAGGTAGATAGAGCAAGACCACAACTCAACTAAGATTGAAAGAAATAAGACTTTAGTGAAAGAGGAGTTATAATACAAACACTCTCTAATTATAATTTATAAATATTAACATATATATAACTTAGAATCTCTAAGTTTGGAAGTCTCATAAACTTTACTTTTAAATACTTGATATTATTTCTTGGTACATGAAACAAGAAGGTAGATGGGTATTTATAAGTATATCAAATTAATTATAACCACACATTTCAATTAGTTATAATTACCACATATTATAACATTTACTTTGTACTAAAAATTATTTATCTTATCTAGATATTATTTACAAAATATCTAAAAATTTTAAATGTGAATAATATCTAGATATTGTAAGTAATGTGCATGTTCTCGTACTTGAATAAAATATAACAATGTCAACGAGTAAACTCAATGTTGAGTATATTGGCAAGACAACATTTTTTATCTATAAATTTGTTTCGGTTGCTAGGCATGCAATTTACTAGGGTAGAAACTTACTTATTCTACTTCAACATAAGAGTAAATTATTAATAAAATATGGACATTTTTAATAAATAAAATTTCAAAGTTTTTAATAATTAATTTAAAAATATCTATTAAAAGAAAATAGCTTTGAAAGTTGCCATCTTTCTTTAATTTTGGCTTCTTAGTCTTAATAAGTTACAGCAGACGCCACCTTAATTCAAAGACAATTTTTTTATTTATAAATAAAATTTGAAATATTTTATTTTATAATTAATTTTTAAAACATCTATTAACACAAAATAGTTTTGGAACCTATCATCTTCCTTTAGTTTTGGTTTTGTAGTCTTCTCCAGTCTTTGTTTCTATTTAACTTTGTTTCATTTGCTAACAATGCAATTTGGTAAGAAAGCAACATACTTTTCTTTTACTTTAACAATCATAAGTATTTATAAAACTCCAAAGACAATTATAGTGACTCTCTAGGTAATTATTAATTAATAACTTGTAGAAACATTCAAAAGATAAATACTTGAATCATAGTTAATGACTTGAGACTTCTAAGCCACTCAAATCCAAAACTTGTTTAATTTTCAACAACTTTGTGTACAATTAAAATATGAACAAGATGATTAAGAAAGAAGTAATTCATGTGGGGGTTAATTTATATCTAATAAAGATGTAACAGCTGAGATTTTTCATTTGCTATATGTTCGTACTCTTTCTTATTATTGTACAAAAATATGGCTTCAAATTAAAACTATCGATTTCAATCCGTATACCAAAGAGGAGCCAACAATTTCTTTCTTTCAATAGTTAAGTTCGATTGCTAACCACATTTGTACACCTTTTCTACCATATATGTAGGAAAAAGTACCAATCTAGTTTTAATAAAAAAATGTATTTTTAGCTTTACCCGCTATAATTTATCCAAGTTTTAATTAATAAATTTTATTGTTTAGATATTCTTATTCAACAACTAAGAATAGATGGGTAATTTTCTTCTGTCCATATTCATATTATTATTACGGGAGATATAATATTTAATCTCATATCATTATTTACCAGAATCAATGAATAATTTCACAATGTCTTGATTATTTTATAAATATATCAACCAAATCATATCAATGAGTTTTTGTATTTGTAGGCTTCTTAACCGAGTCGCATTGTTTCTCGTATTTGTGTCTCTCCCAACTGTTTTTTGTTATTTTAATTTAACAAGTAGAATGCATTAATGTTTGTGAGAATATTAGGTAGTTATTTATTTTGTACGATCTACTTATTTCATAAAATCTTAAAACTTCTATGCCATGGAAACAGTAGTTTCTTTATCTCTCAAGTTACCCGATGACAGAAATGAGAGAGTTGGCTTAGACATCGCATGTACCTTGAAAAGGAAGTGAACGTTGGATATTAGAGATGACTGTTACAACAAGTTGACACGTGTCCAACAGAAAAGATCCTATCTTTTAAGGTTGCTGTTGACGTCCACTAGACATTTGAAGGTAACGTAGACATTACATGGTAAATCGAGGGGAGCAGACAAGGGGAAAAAAAGAAAAGAAAAGACTCGTTCTCAAATTAAATTATGCCATTTACATCAAGAATTTAAAGAAATGTCAGTATGGTCACAGGTGGATCGAAACAGGGAAAAACCTGGGCAGTAGGTTGAAAATCTGTGCAAAAGACATACGGATATAGTCATATACATAAACTTTGTATACGCAACAATTAATATAAACAAAAGAAAGACAATTATTCCCAGGGTTTCCATTTCTTTCTTTGCACATGTTCACTTTATATGTTTTAGGACCCTTGTAAATTTGGCCTATAAAAAGTTTGCATATCTCTTAACCAAGACTGGAAAGAGTGGTCTAGAGAGCGGTGCGTGTGTGTAGAGAGTGAGTGTTTGTTTGTGTGGAATCGGGTAATATAGGGAGAGAAAAATGGGTAGAGGGAGAGTTGAGTTGAAGAGAATAGAGAACAAAATCAACAGGCAGGTTACATTTGCTAAGAGAAGAAATGGGTTGCTTAAGAAAGCTTATGAACTGTCAGTCCTCTGTGACGCCGAAATTGCTCTCATTATCTTCTCTAACCGCGGGAAGCTCTATGAGTTCTGTAGCAGTTCTAGGTATTCTGTATATAATCTCTCTCTCTCTCTGTTCACTTGCTCTTGGATAGATGCATATATATTAATTGAGTTCTTTAGACGTTTGTGTTTTATCTGTATCCAAGATCTGTTCTTTCTTACAACCCATTGCTTGTAACCAGCTATATTTAGGGTTTCAGTGGTTTCGATGGTCTAAAGCATGTCCTTTTCAAATTTTCTTAAATAGGGAGATATAACTTTGGAGTTTAGATTTTAAATTCATTCCTGTTTTCATCCATTTGAAGTCTTGAGTTTCTTCTTTCGTGATTTATGAAGATTTAGTACTACTTTTCCCGTTCCACATTCTTAAATGTCTTATTTTTCTAAAAGGTCAGGTACTAAATTAATCATTCATGTTAACCCTATATAAAATATGTTATGCAAGAATATTCTTTTTTGGTTCACCTTTGTTTATCTCCGAGGAAACTAGTTATTGTTTATAAGATCCACAATCATTTAATCAGATTGAGGCTTGTAATATATAAGATTCTAATATATTTATTACACGCTCATTAAGTTTATTATTATCTCTTCTTCTTATAAAGCTACAAGGTGTATTAAGCAGAGGCTGACTGTTGAGATACGGTGGATGTACGGTTTGCAGACCTAAATCTGCTAAACTTTGAGGGTGGGTGCAACTAGAAATCTGTTTCAGAGAGTGAGTCTGAGAGAAAGAAAGAGAGAGGTTGATCATTCTACTTACTAAAGCTGAAAAAATAATTATGATCAGATTGTTTTCTTTTTTTTTAAACTTGATTTCTCTTAAACATAGTTTTAGTCTTGATAAAATGATGAGAAACAATTAAGGAGTAGAATCTGCAGCTAAAAATTCATCTGTACATAAACCCTAAAGTATAACATATGATCAGGGCAAACTTTTATACTATCTTGATGAGGTTATTACTAATGTAAAGCATGCTTTACGTATTTCTTGTCTTTTCATTTTCTCGAAGTTTTAAATACTTAGCTTATCTGCCAATCTCTTATGATCTCTCTTTTGTATATAATTACAATCTTTTCTTTTTCCTCTCCCCTTTTGTTGTATCTGAACAAAAAAATTAATCGGCTTCTGTCCTTATTCGTAGGAACAAGAAAAAGGATATGGATATAGAATGACGTGTCCATTTTTCATGAGCCAGTGATACTAAAATTGCGTTTAATGTTAAAGCTTAATTAAGGTTCGATCCTCGCTTAATTATTCTAAGCTGTGACCTAAAAGAAACTAAAGAAAACAACTTTGTCTTCCAAAAATTAGGGCTTGAGTACAGCACAAACTTGACAATAATATCTTGATATTTTTTGTTTCTTTGGTTTCGGTTGAGATCGTTTTCAATATTTCATGCTTTTATCATATATTTGTGGCATTTTGTTCTCTTTGACACAAGTTTTGACAAAGGCAATTGTATTATATTTTTTCCATATGCATATTATGGATTAAGCTCCTCACAAATAATACTACTGAGAGGAATATTATTGTGTTGGAAAACACCGTTGGATCTAAACTAGAGGAATATTAGTGTGACTATAGCAACTAACTACCAAAAGAATGGGAGTAATATGAAATGACACTCGTCCCAGTACTAGGAATCTCCTGAGGCTCATAAGTCCTCATCAGCGCTTAGCTTTCCTTTTTTCTTTTTCCTAATCTTTTAGTAGATGATTGCAGTAACCAGTAAGGCCTTTGTATCCTCATGTATAGCTCAGTTAATTGTGACATGGTTTGTATCTTAGCTAAAAATCATGTTGTAAAACTTTTAACTACTTTCAGTGAAGCAAACTTCTGTTATTTTCTAAGCATATGGTTTTCATTTTGTACAACAAAGTTAGATCTATTTTAGTATTACTAATTGTGGTTATTTCTCTTGATTAAATTTAATTTTAGACGTTTTCACCATCCATTGTTTACAGTGTCAGCATACTCACATAACTATAATTGAATTTTCTATTTTAATTCCTTCTTTGTCAAATTAGAAAGGGAAATGTACTTATTTTTTTTCTGAAAATTCTATTTACCAAGACATTTTGGCTTGCATTAGTAAAAATTTCGATTTCTTGTGCATGTTCTATCGCAAATTCTTAGGTAGGTTTGTTGATATAATATGAGATAGCAAGAAACAGTGAGAAGTTAATACTCACAGCATTCTGACAAGTTCATGCATTGTAATGATATGTTCATGCATTGTAATGATATGTATGTGCTTGTAAAGCCCAAGGAGGGCAAAACATCTATAGGAAACCGATCTCTATTAATGAGGTTGGGTGTGCTCAGTAATAAGTTGAGTTAGTTGATTATGTATTCTTTGTTAGAAGGAAAAATACTATTGAATGGTACCTAATTAACAAGCTCTAATTTCTACATGTGTAAATTTGATTTCGCTCTCAAATTTTGAGAGTTGAACTCAATCACCAGGGTGACAAAATGTGTCGACCATTTGTGCTGACCTTCTTTCATTACTTGGTTTGTCTTAGCATGCTCAAGACCCTTGAGAAGTACCAGAAATGTAGTTATGGTGCTTTGGAAACTAGCAGACCAGCAAGTGAGTTACAGGTATATGTATCGTTCTTAAGCTAAAGTCAGTCGTACCTAGTTCAGCTACTGCTTTGATGTCCTATTTCATGGTATCTTATCAAAGGTTTCTCATTTGCTACAAATAAATATTTCATGCAACATGTAATTAATCAAGCAGAGCAGCTACCAGGAGTATCTGAAGCTCAAATCCAGAGTGGAGCTCCTACAGAGATCTCAGAGGTCACTTTCCCCAATTGAAACTTCAAAGTCATTTGCAAATTAAAATTAAAGTTAGTAACAGATCTAAATAATATGGTTGATTATGAGTTCTGCTTGCATTCAGGAATCTTCTTGGAGAAGATTTGGGACCTTTAAATTCAAAGGAGCTTGAGCAGCTTGAGAATCAACTAGAGGCATCTTTGAAGCAAATTAGGTCAACAAAGGTACTTGTGCCATATATTCCTCTGATTACCTAAATTCCCAATCATTAGCAACACTTCTAGTAAAACCACTAACAAACTTAAAATGAACATATACAATTTTTTAATTCTTTAATTTAATCCATGTTTTTATTCCACTCTTCCAATTATTAAATTTTCTAATTTAATTCTTAAATCTTATAACTTACTTTATTCTAAGATTTAAAGGAAATTTTATTGGACATCCAAGAAAATAACTGATTTAGATGTCGCGGTTAAAGGTTTTTATGAAAATCTTCATACTAAGTAAATTCTTAATTAAAATAAAAATATGTATGCAATAAATTCTTATAACAAAGTAATTAGTAAAATTGAAGGACTAAGTTAAAAATTTAAAATTTCCTTTGGTTAAGTCAAAAAAATTTATACAGATATAAAAATTATGTACAGCGTTGGAGATTACTCAATCAGTGATTAGAAAGACTAAAAATATATTTATCCTAAATTCAAGTAGAACAAAACCTTTAATACATTTAGATAGAATAATCTTGGAATATAGATGCTATAGGGTTGATTATTCGTACTGATAATTGTAGTTTGTTGAACATTTTATCCTTAAATATATAATTAGTACTGTGATTATTAGAACATGTAAAATTTGTAATTAAATTAAAACTTGTTATTCAAAAGAATGAGTCAATTATATGATCATTACTTCGGTGACCCTTATGATTATCATGAATATTCCTATTAATTAAATTATTTCTGCATTAGTATTAGTGATATTGACCTTAATATCACTACTGCATTATTTAGTTCTTGACGTTGGATCTTAGACTTATTGCTACTGTGTTGTTACACGTTAAAAGATAAGTACTTACAGAACTCACTCTTTTTTGCACTCTTCACTGTCCCCTTCAGACCCAATTCCTGCTCGATCAACTTACTGATCTCCAGAACAGGGTACGCATCAAGACACGCATATCTTATGTGAAATTTTATGTTTTCATCGGCAAATCATATTGTAACATATTCTTGTTGGAGCAGGGACACCTACTACTGGAAGCCAATAAGGCATTAAGGAGAAAGGTATGAGCAGTTTCCAGTTTAGATTAAGCTTGTTCTGTTATAAATCGTGGTTGTCAATAGCTCCAAATTGCCTTTGTAAGTGACCTATAATTTGCTAAGGCACACAAATCTTCTGTCTTTATTGTTTTTGTACATCAAAAAATTGCAACACTTTCTTAATTTTGATAAGTTGGACGAAGCAAGTACACCGCCTCCAATCAGGCTAGCTTGGGAGTCCGGAGAACATAATATTCAATACACCCGCCATTCAAGTCAGTCTGAAAGTTTTTTCCATCCATTAGTGGGAAGCTCCGCGCTGCAAATTGGGTACTTATAAATCCATAACGTTTCAGGCGTTCCAATCTGTTCCTTTTTCCTTTCCTGATATTGGTTCAATCTAATTCGGCTGCAGATACAATCCGGTGGGTGAAGATGAGATTAACGTTAGTGCCCATCCTCAAACTTTCAGTGGCTTCATTCCTGGGTGGATGCTCTAATTTGATTTCCTATTGGAAATTATATAAGCTGTGTTTTAGTTACCTTTTCTTTCCATTATTCTGGTTTCTCGTTTCTGTCTGTTCTGTATCCTAAGCAGCCTTCTGTTATAATATCTCAAGCCAATAAGCGAACGTTTGTAATAGGTGATGATAAAATCACTGTTCTGAACATATAGGATTTGATGTGCGGACTGTAATGGTGTTTTGTACAAAGCTGTGTATTATCTTCATGTTTATTTGGAAAGGACATTGATCATGAGTTTATATTCAATCGTTAACAGTAACTAAATAATATGCTCTTATTGATATGGTGATAATTTTTTAAAACACACAAGTAAAAGAATTAATTTTTTTCTTAAAGACAAGATTCTTTAATATGTGAAAATAAGAAACTCATCCAAGTGAGAGTTTCGACGGTGCATGTTTGATTCTGTGAATCGTTTGCATCTTGATATGCATGTTTATCAATTGTTTATTTTCTGAAATTTTAATTTGGGTATGGGCTATTGTTTACGCTGTTATTTCTAGACTTTATGCTAGTCAAAGTGGACCAATTTGGGCTATTAGTTTGGGCTTATGATTAATATGGTTTTTAAATATATATTACATATTAGATAATGTGTTTACTTAAATTTAGAAATAAGTTCCTAAATTCACATTATATTATGCCTATGACTTTAATAATAATTATACTAAAATTATCAAGTTAAATATTTATTAGAGATAAGTTGCTAATTAACATTGATATTATTAGTGTAATAAGAATTACAAATAAGTTTTTAATTTAAATTTAAATTTGATTGGTTCCATAATAATAAAAAGATGTTTCTAATTAAAATGAAATAATTATGATTTAAATATGATTTGTTCATATAGTATTGAAATTATGATTTTGAGTAAATTATAACAATCATAGTTGTATTTTGAGCATGAGCTTATTTATTCATTTATGATTTTCTAAGTTTTTGTGAGCAACTTCTAATCCTAAAATGTATTTTCAAGAAAATGTCGATTATGAAGAGGTCACCTAGATTTATACGAACTGCAGCATAGATGAGATGACTCATGATCATGTTAGTACAATTACTCTAGATGCAATATCTTCCCGGAGAAGATCTGATACAACATGTTATTACGGTTAATAACTTAATGCAAGAGTTGTATCTTGGAGGTCATCTAGCTTCCATAGAAGTTGAAGTCAAATACTTGACTTTACTCTCAAACTTTGCCACAACTAAAAGGTGAATCATTGAGCATGCTCTAGAAATTAGAATGGCTTGTTACGAAGTCATATATATAGTTGTTGATAAAATTTATGAGAGAAGTTTGAGAAAAAGAACTGATTTGGACATTACATCTAAGTAACCTTTCAATCCAAATTATTAGAACAATAACATATCCAGCTTCTAAGACTTTATCACATGAATTCATTGACTTTGTTCCATGTAAGGTCCATTATTATGTATTGAACTAAGTGGTAATGATCCACAGAAATTATATTCATTAATGTATGTCAAGTTTGATATTATTCAGTTTTATTAGAATATATGTTATATGAATGTTTATGTTTGAAACAATCTTCCTGAGTTTGATAATTGGTATTTAAATGTCATATGAATGATGATTAAGAATATGCATATTCTTTCGATTTCATAGACAATTGAAATTTGAATATTCATTATATGTAAGTATGACATAACAATAATGTGCAAGGATACAATTTGTTGTAGAAATTTTGTGTTTTCATTATGACTATTGCATCAAAGAATATTGTTGCTAAACTCAACAAGGGTGAGAAAGTAAATGGCAACAATTACAAGATTTGGAACATGTAAATCCAATATGTACTTAAAAGGCAAGGAGCTCTTAAACCATTAAAAATAACCATTGATATTTCTGAGGAAGACATTATGGGCCAATATGAAAGGGATTGTGATGCTTATGAAATGGAAGAAAAAGAACCCATTGATTCACATTATGTTATTCAGCAGTATAGATAATGATATTATGCATGAGTTTTGCATATATGAAATTGTCAAGAACATGTGTTCTGTTTTAGTTACATGTTTTAGAGGCACTTTAGTGACCAAAATGAGGTCACTCACTACTAAGTTTGACACATATAAGAAACTGTAGATCATACAGTACATAATCATTTGAGATATATGTCAAATATGATAAATTAGTTACGTGATGTTGGTCATGAATTATCATATAAGCAACAAGTACAAGTTGTAATCCATTTATTACCTTAGAATTGGGAGTATATAAAGATGCACATAACTCAAAATGCGAGTATTAAGACAATGAAAGATGCTATGAGGTATCTCGTACTAAAATAAGAATGTTTTGAAGCCTCTAAGATGTCTTTTGAGGTATATACAATTGGTTTTAACTCACAAAAAGTTATGAATTGAAAACATAAACGCCATAATGGATCCAAATAAAAAGGTAAGAAACATACACAATATACTTATTAAAGAAGGGGAAATGGAATCAGTAAGGAAAACGAAAACATCCTGTTAAGAAGCAGAACATGAAAAGAGTCAAATGCATTAATTATAGCAATAATGGTCACTTTGCTCGTGATTGTAGCGAGTCCAAAAAGGTTCAACCCTATTGTATAGACATTTGTTCCATAAATGTCTCATATTAAGCTAATTTTAACTAAATCACATATTTTATGCATTGTAGATTTGAGAACAACTAATCACATGGTGAAGGATAGAGATGTCTTTTTGGAATTTAGGAAAATCATGTATGGAACATGATGGATTTATACAGGAGACAAATTAAAGGTTACTGTATAAGGGATTGAAACCTGCAAATTAGACATACATGATGTTTGGTCTTTGATCCTATATGAAGTGTTGTATGCTCCAAAGATTCAACCAAATATGATATATGTGTTAGTTTTAATAAGTTTTAGTTTTGATGTTGATTTTCAAAGTGGTGGTATGGATTTATATCTTGGATATATTTGTTATAGTCATAGTTTTATGTTAGATGATTTTATTATTTTGGATGTTGTTTATTCAAATAGTAATATAATTTATTCCTTGTTTACATCATTTAGTAATTCCAATGATGATGTAATTTTGTGGCATATTAGACTATGTCAAATTAGCCAAAATTGAATGAGCCAATTAGCTAAAAAAAACCTTTTTTGGTGATTTAATTAAGTAGATTTACCTATTTGTGAACATTGTCTTATTGGTAAAATGACTTGAAAGTCATTTGAAAAGGGAACATAAGCTTCATATCCGTTACAATTAATTTATTTAGACATCTGCGGTCTCATGAATGTAAAGACACAATGTGAGGTTGTATACTTCATCATTTTAGATAACTATACTAGGTATGGTCATATCTATTTAATTTCTCACAAATCCTTTGCATTAAATTTTTTCATAAAGTATATGGATTTGGTAGAGAATCAACTAGACAACAAAATAAAATCAACAAGAACTAATCAAGGATAAGAATACTTATCTGATAAGTTCAAGATGTTGTGTGATGAAAAAGGAATATAAAGATAATTAAATAGTCCACGAACCCCACAACAAAATAAACTTGTAGAAAGATGCAAACTTGCAGAAAGATGCAATAGAACTTTACTGGAAATGGTTAGGTTCATGATGACACAAGAAAATCTTCCAATCATATATTAGTGTGATGCATTGCTTATAACTACTTATGTACTTAATTGAGTAGCCACAAAATTTGTTTCAAACACATTGTATGAGTTATTTATAAGAAGAAAACACAACATGAAAAACTACCTATGTTCATGATCTCTCTTATAAATATCAAAATCTAGAACCAATAAGGAAGAAAAGTATCTTTATTAGATACTCTGAAAACTAAAAAAGATATGTGTTCATAAGTGAAAGAAGTAATGGAGAAATTGAATGTGAATCATGAGATTTCATATTCTTATGAATGACTTCCCAAAGAATGGTGAAATAATAAAAGACAACCAATTTCTATATAAAAATCTTGATCATAATGAATTTTTTACTAGGAATCATAAAAAGGGAGTTTATCTCAGTGGGATTAATCTAGAACTTTAAGAATTAACTTAAGGAATATTAATATTGCAACCTACTAAAAGCTTACCTAATGTATCCAATTCGAGAGGGAGTAATCAATATGTTGATGAATTTGTTTCCTATAAGCCAAGCTTAGCTCGAATTAATCATGGCATGATTCCTTGATTTCATTTTGAATAGAAGGGAAAATTCATATGATTATCCCATAAGAAGATGATTAGCCAAAGAATATATATAAGGCTTATAATGTTCCTTCTAAAGAAGAATGGATGAAAGCAATGAAAGAAGAAATGACTTCTTTAAGCTAGAATCAAATATAAAACTTAGTTAATCTCTCCAATGGGCAAAAACCTATTAGGAGCAAATTAATTTTCAAAATAAAACTAAACATTGATGGTAGTATCAAAAGATGCAAAGCGCATCTTTTAGCAAAAGGATATGCACAATATGAGAGAATTGATTATGATATAACATTTTTACCTATTGTGAGATTTGGTTCAATTCATCTAATCTTGACTATAGTAACCAGTCTAGATCATAAATTACATCAAATATAAGTAAAAAAATTAATAGAGAATTAAAATAAGAAATTTATATGGAGTACATGTAGGTCTCATTGAGACAAGCCAATAATATAAAGTATATCTGTTATTGAAATTGACTTATGGTCTAACGTAGTCTTTAAGGTAATGTTATACATATTTTCATGATATAATCATTTCATATGATTTTCATATGGTTAATGAAGATAATGAGTATATATTAAGAGATCCAAAGATAAATTTGCAATTTTAAGTTTATATGTGGATGACATTTTAGTTGCTTATAATGAGTGTGAGTTTGTCAAGCAAATCAAAGATTGATTGTCATCTTAATTTAAGATGAAAAGCATGGGTGAAGTTGTATGCGTTATTGGAGTTAAGATTTTAAGAGATCATTCAAAAAGATTATTGTCACTTTCTCAAATGACTTATATTCAAATAAATTTAGAACTATTTCATATAAAAGAAACAAAACAACAGATAACTCTTGAGATAGAGTTCTAAAGCTAATTGTTGAGTATAGTAGAAGGGATAGAGATGAAGTAATGAAAATTATATTTTAGGATAACAAATATAGTAGTAAAAAATTGATTTCATATTTCATTTTCTTTTATTGTAGTTCAAAAGGTTATACATTTGCTTTGATTTCATGAAAATAAGATGGAGATATTTAAAACATATTTTTAGGATAAATGGTTGCTTTCTTAAGACAGAGTTCTAAAGCCAATTATTGAGTATAGTAGGAAGGAACAGAGATGAAGGAATATATCCATTAGCATGTGGTATTATAAAGGTATATAACACAAATTCTTGGAGTTGTTTAATGAATCTACTAAAATATGATTTGGAATTGAATAAGGTAAAGGAGTTCTAGTCCTCTTTGATATTCAAAAGATAACATAACCTTTATATATTTATAATTAATCTTTAACATTTTTGTAAAGTTTAACTTAACTTTTCTTAAATTTTTGTGGGGATTGATTAAAGCAGTACAAGGATGTGTTATTGGCATAAATTTTTAGCTACATGTATATATGTTCGCCACTATTTTATACAAATTCCAAATATATTACTAATATTAATATGTTTGTTACTTTTTATTAATGAATTTAAGTTTTTAATAATAAATGATAGGGAATCACTACATTCAATATGTAATTTAAATATATAGTTCAATAGAAGTTCAAGTCACAATCCTTACATTCATTAGAATTCAAGTTTAGAATTTAATATAGCAATTTAATGTCCTTTATAACAACATATTCAAATATAACATTCACTGTAAGCATAACAAATCATATTACAATACTTATTATCATAAAATTTAAATCTTTTTCTCTTTTTCTAACAAATTAATTTCTTGCTTTATATACTTAATATGATCCTCACTCTCCTTGGTTGTGATTGTTTCAATAGTACTTGCTTTGATCACCTTCTTTAACATACATACTTCTTTTCTTAATTTATAAATAACCTTAATCGCTCTCTCATTAAATTTGACATCCTATGACTTAAAAACAATCATACCTTTGTACTTGAAATAAAAACTAATTCATCATATAAACATTATACGCATTTTTTTTAACTAACTACAAATAAAAACTAATTGGATAATTATGGCATCCATAAAACGTCTTCCTTAGATTATGATCACTCGACAAAGTTTTTAGTGGAGCATATGACCCATAACAACAAAAAATATTATTAGCATTTAAATTTAATGTTATATTAGTATATGATGGAGATTCCATAATTTTATAAGCTCTCAATTTAATTATTACATATATAATAATATGTGATGGAGATTTCGTAAATTTAAAAGCTCTCAATTTAATTATTACATATATAATATTGTATAGCCTTAAAATCCAAAAGATCTAATCCCATTATCCTACTACCAAAAGTAAGCATGTTTTAAAATCTTTGGATTGAAAATGAATATTGTAAAAGAAGAGCAATAACTATTCAATGGAAGGTGCCAACAAGCATAAGTACCTTTGATATTGCAATATATTTATAAGAATAATTTTGCAAATTTTTTTGCTCAAAACAAATTATAAATCTAGCATTTGCCCCTACATCCATTCCCATGAAACCCAAATGCATAATATAGTTTAATAATATTAAACATACACTTTCAACATAATCTAACACATTTATTGAAACAAGTGTTTTGATATCTTAAAAACCTACATAAAAGTAAAATGTTAAATTAGTTATTTGTATTTATCTCTTAAAAATGATAAATTAGTTATTTGTATTTATCTCTTAATTATTTTGTATTTATCTCTTAGTTTTTTGGAGTTATCTCATGTATTTATCACTTATGGCCTATATATTTATCTCATGTATATTGTTATTATAAATAGAGTGGCCATCCCATATCAGGGTAAGCCTATTATTTCTCTTCGATCTTTATGGTATCAAAGCTGTAAAATTAAAATGGCAGCCATTCATTCTTCCTCCTCCTCTTCCTCTTCATCCAACTCTTCTTCAACCACACCTGAGCTCTCACAGCTTGTTGTCTCTCTTTCTTTCCTTTCCCATAAATTGTTTTCTCTGTTAGCAACATCAAAAACCATATACTAGAAAATCTAGATTTTACCAATTTCTTACTGTGGAAAACTCTTTTTCTTAATGTTCTCAATTCTCATCAAGCAGACATGTCCAAGGGTTTGAATCACCTCCTTCTCCCTCTATTTTCAATTCTGAACGTGTCATGGCTTCTAATCCTTTGTTTACAAGTTGGATGCAAGTTGATTATATTTTTCTATCTTGGATTCATGCAATTGTATCACCTAAAATTCTCAAGCATATTATTCATCCTAGGAAAACCTTATCAACTAGAGAAACTTGGGATGAAATTGAAATGTTTTTTCATGATCATATGAATGCCAAATATATGCAGCTGAAGTTGAGTTTTAATCAAGCTACAGAAGGAACTCGAACAATGGCAGATTTTCTCACATATGTAGATTAATTTCATGCTATTGGTTTTCCGGTCAAGGATGATGATATTATTCTTCAAATTCTCTCCAGACTTCCACAATAATATTCTGATGTGGTCACAGTAATGACTGCCAAGAAACCTCTCCCATCCTTCTTAAAACTCCGGTCCTGGCTTGCACATGAGAGCATAATTCAACAATTTTCCAACCCACCAGTCACTGAAAACACTCAAGCCCTGATTGCAACACATGGAAGAGGAAATAGAGGAAGGCGTGGACATTTTCATCGCGGAGGTCGTGAACGATTTGGTAGAGGATAACAACAACAGCATTGGCATTTTAATCCATCACATCGACGATTTGGTAGAGGACAACAACAACAACATTGGCATTTTAATCCATCATAGCAACAACATTCTACCCAATCCTCCAACAAAAACTCTCATCCTCTAACCATGATCGTGGTCTTAGACCACCATAAACACCCTCCTCACAATCCATCTTAGGTGAATTTCCTTCTCAATGTCAGCTTTGTGATGAGTTTAACCACATTGCCAAAAGTTGCCTAAACAAAAATCCTTTTAACTAATCTCCTCCCTATATTGGTATTCATCAAGATACACCAGAAACCAATCCAATATGGTACACTGATATTGGTGCCACTCACTATATGAACAACAACCTAGATATCTTGGATTCATATTCACCGTATTATGGTACATAAAAGGTACAAATTGGTAACGGTAAGCACCTTGTAATCATTCATATTGGCCGAAAAATTTTACATTCTCAATATCGCAAATTCCTTCTAAACAATGTTTTAGTTGTTCTTGCAATTTGCAAAAACTTGATTTCAGTTCATCGATTTACCTTTAACAATTCTTGCTCAATGGATTTTGACACTCAGTTCATCCAATGAATTGCTCAATGGATTTTGACACTCTGACACAGACAACCCTTCTTCGTTGCAATGATTCTGGCCCTTTTTACCCACTCAATTTCGATGCAAAGTCCACCTTACCGTTAGCCTTTATTTTGTCCAAGCAATCTCCCAATCTTTTGCACAATCGTGTAACTCATCTTGAAGTCAAAGTACTGTCTCAATTTTACAACAAAATTCAAATTTTGTTAGTACAAGAAAATTCAATCGTTTTTGTCATTCATGCTAGTTAGGTAAACATGTTAGACTACCTTTCCCAGATTCCTAGACTACATTTTCTAGATTCCAATCATGTCAGTACTTTTCCCCTTGAAATAATACATTCTGATGTTTGGACTTCTCCTATTATTTCCTTCTCTGGTTTTAAATACTATGTATTATTTCTTGACAACTTTAACAAATTTTGTTGGGTTTATCCTATGAAATTTAAATATGAAGTTTTTTTTTCAAATTTTTGCAATTCAAAACTATGATTGAAAATCAAGTTCCTTACAAAATTAAACAATTTCAGTGTGATAGTGGGGGGTGAATTCCAAAATCATCACTTTCATAAAAATTTTCAAGATCATAGGATTATTGATTGTTTTTCATATCCTCAAACTCCTCAACAAAATGGCCAATCTGAGTGCATGCATCACACTTTACTTAATGTCATTCAAGCAATGTTAATTGATGCTCATCTACCACCTAAATTTGGGGTAGAGGCCTTAAATTGTGTTGTATACACGTTGAATAGAATCCCACATGCTTCCATTACTTTTCATGTCCTATACACCAAACTGTTTCAACACAAACCTGATACTTCTTTTATCCGTGTCTTTGGCTGCCTATGTTACCCACACATAACAAATCCTATTCCATATAAACTAGCTCCAAAATCACGTTGCTGCATTTTTTATGGTTATGCCGATAATCACAAAGGTTATCGTTGCATGCATTTATCCACTTCCAAAATCTATGTTTACTGTCATGTCATATTTCAAGAAACTACCTTCCCTTCTCACCCTCCACCATCTCATGAATATCATCCTCTTTCCACTAAGCCACTGTTTATTAATCCCACTCAAATTCTCCATCCTATCTCCTTTCCAGTTCCTACTCCATCGCAGACTTCACCTTCCATTTCAACTTAACCTCCTTTCTCTCCTAATCCATTCCCATCACCTAATAACCTATCCGTATTTGACCCCTCTGCTTCCCCATCAACATCACCGCAACATTCCAATGCAATTCCTATAGCTTCTGCATTAATAAGCCATCATCAAAACCAAACAGTCATTAACACTCATCCCATAACAACACGCCATAAAGCTAGCATCTCCAAACCTATAACCATTACCAACCTTTTCACTACAATTGCATCCTCTACTTTGTCTGAACCCACATTCTTTAAAGTTACATCACATGATAAATGTTGGCAAGATGCTATGTTAATTGAATACTAAGCATTAATCAATAACCACAAATGGAGTTTGGTTCCATTACCTTCTCCCACTACTAATATCATTGGTTGTAAGTGGGTTTACAGGTTATAGCAAAGAGCAGATGGTTCTATTGAACGTTACAAAGCACGTCTTGTAGCCAAAGAGTATAATCAACAGGCAGGTATTGATTTTGATGAGACTTTTAGTCCCGGTGTGAAGCCTTCAACCATTTGAATAGTTCTCTCTATGTCCCTGTCTCATGGTTGGCCTATTCATCAACTTGACGTTAAAAATGCCTTTCTTCATGGCAAGCTTGATGTTGAAGTTTATATGTCACAGCCTCCAGGTTTTGTTGATCCAGCTTACCCTAACTATGTTTGCAAATTACATAGAGCTATTTATGGTCTTCGTTAAGCTCATCGTGCTTGGTTTCATCATTTTTCTGGTTATTTATGTAGCATTGGCTTTCAAAGTTACAAATCTGAGTCTTCGATATTTCGATATCATCACTCAAATGGTCAGGCTATTCTCTTACTATATATTGATGGCATTATACTTACAGCATCCAGCACTCATTTACTTCAACATATTATCTCTAGTTTACATCAAGAATTTTCCATGTCTGACCTTGGTGAGCTTAATTATTTTCTAGGCATCAAAATTAACCATAATGTAGATGGTTTGTTTCTGTCACAATCTAAATATGTTGGTAAAATTTTATCCAAGGCTAAAATGGATAATGTCATGCCAATTTCTACACTAGTTCCCCACAAATAGCAAATTAGTAGCACCACTTCATTTTTTTTATCCTTCTTTTTTTCAAAGTATTATTGGTGCCTTGCAATATCTTACATTCACAGGACCAGACATTTCATTTTTCATCAACCAAGTTTGTCAACACATGCATGATTTGAAGGATTGTCATTGGATAGTTGTCAAACGCTTATTGTGTTATATCAAAGGGACCTTGTCTTATGGTATGCAGTTATACAAAGGTGATGTTCATACACTCATTGTTTATAGTGATGCAGATTAGGAAGGTTGTCTATACACCAGGCATTCCATAACAGAATATTGTGTATTTCTTGGCAACAATCTAATTTCCTGGTGTTCCAAAAAGCAACATATAATGTCCTGTAGTAGTGCTGACGTAGAATATCATTCATTAGCTACTGTAGTAACTGAAGTATGTTGGTTATAGTGTATCTTATGAGAACTTGGATAGTCCATCAATTCACTTATTGAATTCTATTGTGACAATATTTCAACTACCTACTTGGCAACCAATCCAGTCAATCATGCACAAACCAAACATTTAGAGATTGATCTACATTTTGTTTGTGAACGAGTCCTTTGGGTGATGTCCACATCAATTTTATTCCCAATGAGCATCAACTTGCTGACATTTTCATAAAAGGGTTAACTAGTGATGGACACACAAAACTAAGAACCAATCTTTGCGTGATTAACCACGCTTCGATTTCCGGAAGATAAAATGATAAATTAGTTATTTGTATTTATCTTTCAATCATTTTGTATTTATCTCTAAGATATTTGTAGTTATCTTTTGTATTTATCACTTATAGCTTATGTATTTATCTCATGTATATCGTTATTATAAATAGAGTGGGCATACTCGTATCAGGGTAAGCCTATTATTTCTCTTCAATCTTTGGCAAGTTCTCATGACCTACGTCTTAAACAAACTCTAGCAAATGATATCGTATAATAGACATTTGCATCATATATATACCCATATAATAGAACATAATCGGCAATCAACTTAAATGCATTATGTATGTACTTGTATAACATAAAATAATCAACAATCAACTTAAACATTTACTATCTCATCTATATATACCTATATAGTGAGTCACAATTAACTCAAACATTTGCATTCTAGAAATATAGAGTATAAGAAATAATACTTCTATAAGTCAACTTCTCATTCTCACATCAATAAATAAGAGCTGAGTATTCGTTTATAAAGGTGTTCTTGCAAGGCAAATAATTCAACCATTATCACGAGTGAGCAGAATTTTTACCAGTTTATATAGGAGATTAAAGCAGATCATGAGAGAAGGAAATAATGAGAAAAGAAATTCAAAGTAGTCTCCTAACCAATTTTGTATCTCAAAAATTGGGTAGTCCATGTAAAGATATATGGATGTTAGATCAAACAAATTACAAAATATAAGTAGTTATTTCATATACCAATTAGATATGAAACTCAAAACCAATCATAATAATGGTGGAGCCAACCCCTACACAAGCTACGTCAACAAAGAGGAGCTCTCTTGCATCAATGAAGGAGAACACTTCCATTGTTGATGAAGGAGAAGATGCCAAGGAAAAAATATCATGTGAGAGAATGACGTTGTCTCGTGCTAATTACCAACGCATTAGATGATTAAGGTAATCACACTAGAAAAATTGAAAATTAATGTTCTTCAGGTTATTTGGAAATTTTGAGATTTTGTTTAATTATATTGTAATTAACTTAATTAGTTTATTAAGGTCATTTGTAATTTATTTTAATTACAAATTTATAATATAAATTTAACTTAAATATGACAAATGGAGCTCAATTATCATAGTAAAAGACATTAAAATTATGTCACATCAATGTTAACGTGATACATAACGAATGAAAACTTGATTTCTTTTAATTTTTTATTCACTTATAATTTATTTTAAACACTTTATAATATTAAATTTTGTTTTAAATGTTTTAAAAGATTAAAGTTTAACTTGTATTTGTATGAAAATATTACAATCTAATTTACACTCTTTACTTGCAAAGCAACAAATAGAACCTTATTTCTTTTTTTTTGGCTCACAAAATGGTACCATAAGTCGTAGCATGTGTGCTTAATGAATCCCATATATTTAACGTTATTCTTAGGATTTGTAGAACACAGTCAGTTATCAAGTTGGGGCCGACTAGGGTACTTATTCAAATATATTACTACTAGTTAAAAAATTTAAAGATAAGAATGTATTTTCCTCATTTAAAAAAATTAAACAAAATATATAATCAGAAAGTATACTTTAAACTTAATGTAGTGTATCGTTGCTGTCTCCATTAGTGGAAACAAATAACAAAACAAAAAATTCTATCCTTCTGCGTGTTTGGTTGCTGCCCTAACTAATTTTTGTTCTGTCATCGGATGACAAAAACATAAATTTTTGTTTCTTCCAAAACCGAAGGACAAAATTTCTTGTCTTCGTCTCTTAAACAAAACACATAAGCAACTTTCAGAAATACTCCTTCTCTCACATAAATAATTTTTTAATTCTTAATTATATTATTAAACTTATTATTATTATTATTATTAAACTTATTATTATTATTATTATTATTAATTATTGTTATTATTATTATAAATTTTGTACTTATTTTTTATTTTTATTATACAAAATTAATTATCTTGTTATTATTTATTATTTATTTATTTATTATTATTATTATTAATTATTGTTATAAAATTTTCAATTATTATTATTTTATTAATTTTATTTTACTAAATTAATTATCTTATTCTTATTCTTCTTCTTATTCTT
>JAOTIZ010000006.1:27735619-27749450 GCA_027123425.1 Erythroxylum panamense | reverse complement strand
CCATGACAATATCATGCTGTTGCACTGATTCCACAGTGCAAAATCTGAAGGATGTTCTTCCTGTGATGGCATCTCAATGGTTCCGTCAATGAAGCCAATTTTGTTTTTGGCGATGAGGGCGTGAATCATTGCTTTACTCCAAGACTGATAATTGACCCCATTCAGCTTTGTTGGAACAAGCATGTGTCCGGGCTGATCTGAATGATGTACATAAAACGGATGTGTTGGATCTGTGCTGATGACTTTGACGCCGGACGATGATATTGTTTCGTTCGACATGGATATTTGGACGGTGGTTTAGCAGAGAAGAAAAGTCGAGAAAAAAGAAACAAGAGTATCAAGAACCCTTGCTCTGATACCAACTCAAATAAAGAATGGTGAATAAAAATATCCAAGAAGTACACCTTCTTCCATTGACAGCACAAATATTTATACAAAATTGATAACAATCTACTCCTATAATTTCTCCTGACTGATAGCTATTTACACATAAAACAAATCTTCTAAATAAGGTAAGGATAATCACAAATAACAACGTAATATTTTCCTTAATAGGAAGAAATAGTTGTGATACCTTTTGAGATATTCAGGAAAAAGTTATCAGAAGATGAATTCGTCTCTTTTCCTAGAAATCCTATGCAGAGGAGGAGATTGGCAATGAAGTTTCCATACCCAATTGTTTGAATTCCAATACGAATGAATTGTTGAAAGTTAGATAGGGAAAGGATGGAATCAGGAGAGATTTAAAACAATCCTTTGCTTTTGGAAAGAAAAATTTCTATTGACCCTAACAAACATTGTTTAATATCTGGTGATCATTCATCCATAATTGTGATTAGTGCCTTTCCTCCTAATCCTTTCCTTGTCAAGCCTTTGACTCCAAAGACTATTAATCCAGTGTGTATTAATTTATATCATGCTATGATTTGATAACTAATTGCATATCAATGAAAGGCAAATTAATGACTTCTTGATCTCCACATTTGATCATTTCTTCTCACAATTGTTTAAATAGACCAGTTTTAATCAAGGAACTAGTTTCGTAGAGTTTGCAAGCGTTTACAAGTTGAAGAGCTTGCTTAAGAAAATTATCAATGTGGTCATTAACGTCCATAACTTCTTCCACATGACTAAGAACATTTTTTCTTTTAGCTGGAAAAGCTCAGTTGATATCAAAAGTACTCAATTCCATCAATGTGCATTGGGCAACTCTTATGGCCTTTCGTCAACCTATGATCAAAATAGTCGATAGAACTTTCAAGAAGTTCTTGTCGTACAGAAATAAGGCGAAAGAGTATAAAGCTGAATGAGATGAGCTATGTAGCCCCAACAGGTGAATGAATACTACATCAACGAGAGGAGCTTGTTGATGTTAATGGTAATTTGGTTTTACTTCTATTTTTTTATTGTAGTTTTTAATTTTGATTTTCAATTTTTTCTTCTAGTTTTCTTTTAAGAAAAAACAAAAATATGTTTAATTGTTAATGTTAATGTATTATATTTTTATCACTGATGATAATTACATATTAGATACAACTTAAAGATAAACTATTTTTAATTAAATAAATTTATTTATTTAATTTCTTATACAATATTATTAATAATAAAATTATGTTATTTTAATAAATTAAATAATTTAAAAATCAAGATTCTATTTTTAAATTAATATTTATTTGAAATATATTTTAATTATTAAATCAAATTTTGTTTGAATATTTATATATTTTAAATTTAATTATATACAATTTAATTATAAAAATTAAATAAAATTAAATTATTCACAATTTTATTGATAATAAATTTAAATTTATTAAATATATAAATATAATGTTGAATTAAATTATTCACAATTGTATTAAAAATAAATAATTAAATAATAAATAATTAAATGATAATAAATCAGATTATGAAAAAAATGAAAACAAGAAAGAAAAACCACTTTTTATGGTTTTCATAATTTTTGAAAACTGGAAAAAAACCAAAACAAAAAACAGAAACTAAAAACTCAAACAAACAAGATTTTTTACTAAATTTGAAAACAAAAATAAAAATAGAAAAACTCCCTTAAATTACAATATAAAATATTCCTTGTTAATGTTAGAAGTTTAAAAGTAGAGTAAACTCTATCGAAAAGAGATTTAAAAATGAAGCGAGTTATATACAAAGACGAGACTCACAACCCATTGTTTTTAAATTTTAGTTTGAGACGTGATGTTATGAGTTCACTTAAATGCTTTTAGATACAACCCACATTCTTTTTACTTTCAAAAAGTCAATTAGTTTCAATTACAAAATTAATATTAAAGTTTGGACAGATCATAAGTTTATACGTGCAAGTACTCTTCTGTGCGGTTAAAAGTATTTTCAAACTCCTTTCGACATTTAGACGTTCCTTTCCTTTTGTTCAAGTTTCCAGTGGCGAGTCTTTCATTGGACCGACACTTTGTTTGTTTGGTTGATACTCCATGCTTTTGTTTGAATAATCAATACTTATTCTAAAGTTCCGATATAGTAATTAATTAACAAAAAAGCATTTCGACTGCAATTATCTTGGTGTTAATATGAATACAAATACTTGATGAGTCATAACTATTCATTAAATACAAATACTTCAAAAGTCTTAAATTATATTCACAATATTATAATTACAATTGAAGTTGTTATCACAATTCCAAATTAGAACAAATTAAATTAAAATGTTATTTTTATTGATGTGACTAGTGAAAACTTCACATTAGTAAAAATAATATCTTTGGCAAAATTTAAATTCAAAACTTCAAAAATTTTAGTACTAAATTAAAAATTTTCTAAAAGTAGAGACACTATTTAATTTATTATCCCAATATATCTTTAACAATGTTTTATTTATTATGTTTCAAAATGTATTGAAATTAAGACTTTATCTCGGATTATGATAATGATAGACATACGCAAAAGCCTGATGAATATTCGAAGTCGGTGCCTGTTGGCTCCCGGGCTAAGCTTTGATATAAGAACCAGATGGGGCAGACCAATTTGGTACGACCAATCCGAACATGTCAAACTGGAATCAATAGCTGGCATACGTCCATGAGGCGTAGCGTAGGTAACCAACTGGTACAGCACTGTTGACGGTTGAGAGTAAAGTTCCTGTTTTTGAATGATAATAAGTTATTAACACAATATTTAACAACATAACTATACAAATAAAATTGCAATACTACTATAAGTGAATCATTCTAAAATAAGTGAAACAAAATGGAGAACAAATAATTTGTATGCATAGTTGTTATTGCATTACTTATTAAATTCTCATTGAACAAAATTTATAAAAAAAAGAGTTTAAGGTTGTTTCTAAATAAATTTAGAGATAATTTTATAAATTAATTAAGTAAATAATTTATATTAATAAAAATTTATTTATATCTTATTTAAATAAGTTTAAAAAATTGGAAATTTTATTTATATTCTTTAACACAAATTTTAATTATCAAAACTAATTTTTGTTATTTAGAATTAAATGTTTGATATTTTAAAATTTATTTCACAAGCAACTACTTTAAAAATATTAGATATATCATATATGTATTCTAAATATATTTTAAATAAAACCTATTTACTAAATAAAATAATTGAATTATTTTAGTCATAATTTTTATTTATAATTAATATTAAATAATTAAATATTTTATAAATCCAACTGCTATTTAGTTAATAGTAAATAAAATACTATAAAACATGAAAATATAAAATAAAACTAAATTTTATGATTTTTATAAATTATAATAACCAAAAGAAAAAATTAAATTGGAATAGAACGCATAAAGACAGCCAAATAAAATTTAAAATAAAAAATAGAAAACCAAAAGCTTGCAATAAAATTAGAGAATGAGATTTGAGTCTTGTAGTCGCTTTTATTTGAAAAAACAGAAACAAAAAAAATGTACGAAGTGATGGGTGAGATTCATTAACCCGCGAATCTATCAAGCGAAACCCTAACATAACATGTGTATAATAATTATCATGCATTGAATACAGAAATTGAAAAAAAAAAAACAACCGCCATATTAGATGCATTGTCCCCATCATAATTCCCAAGAACTTAGTTGCTCAAAATTTTAATATTAATCAGATTGAAATGAATTATAACTATTTAGGATGTAAAAACACCAACAGTTTGTCCGTACATATCACTCGTACGGACGACATAGTCGCTTGTGGACACAAGACAAACGCAGCATCCTCGACCAATGGAAGCTCGACAACGCATTTGACGAAACCACCCTGGTTTTCCAAAACCAGTAATTTCCTAAATCAAAACCACTTGCCTCATCCCAAAGCAGTTTCAAGATTTTCCATATTTATATCTGTCTTAACTCTTTCAAGTTTCACCCCGCTTCTCTCTGCGTATATGTATATTTGCTTTGCCTCCGTATAATATTAATATCCTAAGCACACAAAAGAAATGCCCTTTCTCTTCCCTGCGAAATACATATTCACATGAAGAAAGAGAGTAATACCAACACACGCACATAGCGAAAGCAGCAAAGTCTCTCTCTCTCTGTCTCTCTTTCTCTATCTTTCTCTGCAGCTAAAGTTTGTTCCTTTCTTGCCTTTTCTGTTTCCTTTCTAAACATTCTTTATGGGTTTGGATTGTTTTATAGTATTGAACTGTGTGGTGAATTCTTTTTATTGCTAAAGAAGGAAAAGGGGAGCGTGCAAGGGCTAACTAGCTATGGGGAGGGGTAGGGTTCAGTTGAAGAGAATCGAGAACAAGATCAATAGGCAAGTGACGTTTTCAAAGAGAAGGTCGGGGTTGTTGAAAAAAGCCCATGAGATCTCTGTGCTTTGTGATGCTGAGGTGGCTTTGATCGTCTTCTCTAGCAAAGGGAAGCTCTCTGAATACTCTACTGATTCCTGGTTAGTAAATCAATAATTCTGTCCACCTGTCTCTTACTTAACTCTGTGTTGCGTGAAGAAATCTTTTTACTTCTTGTTAATTTCCGTTAAATTTTGATAAAGACTGCAGAAGAGGGTCCTTGTTTGTTCGAAATTTTGATCTTTTCCGTTCTCCCTCTTTTTGGCTACCTGTTGTTTCTGCTTCTTATCAGCTGGTGATAGTGTGAACGAGGAATGCATATTCTAACGTTAGATTTGTTTGAAGGAAAATAAATATAGACACGTGTAACAAGAAATGAGCATTTTCCATTTGGCAATATCATTTCTTATTCCATGCACAGAAACCATGAAACAGCATGTTAAACGAGAGAGAGAGAGAGGTTGGAGAATTGGGAAAGGATTAAATTTCCAAGGAAGCTCGAGGCTGTGTAAATTCTATTTCAGGTGTGTCATGGCTAAGATTTTCTTGCACCACAGGAGACACCGACCCGGTCAATAGTCTAAACTAGTTATGGAAGTATTAATAGATCATCCTCCATCTTTTTACAAAAGCTGTATTTGCAGAATGTTTTGTTACCATAAATGGAGCGGGTGGATTTCCTAAATGTATGGACAAAATCTTATTGTTGATGAGGAGGTTTTAATTAGGGGACTTCTATCCTTGAACTAGCCAGTCGTCATTTCCTACCTGCCCTAGCCCCTCTCTCAAATCTCAAATCACCTTCGAAACACTATACTGGACATATTAGAATCGTATTATTGATGTCAAAAAACTTACCATACTTGATCTGTTGCTTCTAGTGCACTAGATGTCTCATATACGACAACTAGGTATGTGCGTTCTCAATTGCTGGGGCTAAGACAACTTTTGCAGTTCCTTAATGTAGAAAAATCTGTGTCTAATTATGGGGACCAGTGTAGTAAATTCATATTCAGGAGGAACTTGTCTTGTCTTTGTATAGAACCCTTTTATCGGTTTAGATGTACTCTGGCACTGGCACAACATACAGCCACTGTTTCCTTGCCTCCTTTTGTGTGCCGAGTTGCTCCCTAAAATGTAAACAACACTTGTCACAACATCGAGAACACAAGGAAAACGAATGGTTGCATCAACATATTCTCGTTGGAGATGCATGGCTTAAATATGATATAATTAGGATCATTGAACATAATTATTTACTTAAGGATTTTTACTGTTAATCAAACTGCTAGGGCTTAAGTTCTTGGTAGGCCAACATATGAAACTTTCTGGCTTCACGGGCACTGCACTCGATGCACTGGTGCACTCCACTTTATCTCTGTCTTCAAAGTTTTAGATTAAAGAAAAGAAGAAGGCAACCGTTCTGAGTTGTCGTGATTCTGCATTCCACTTGAGTAGACATTGGATGTCGCTCAATTCATATTCTAACTCTTTCTTCTACACTAACACGATAAATTCCAATAATTTTTAATTGAGTTCCAAATCACCAAGATGCTATATAGCTTTTGATCGTTGAAACTACTGCTTCTTCGATGAGCAATCAACTCTAGAATTTCTTCTATCAAATTTCTGCTTTTAGGTAATGAGAGGATACATATCAATTTGAATCATCAACCCTTTAACATTTTGAATTTGGTTGAAACCCTTTTTGTACTAATTACTACATTAATTTGTACTAATCACGACTTCTATAGAGTTGGTAGGGAACGAAAGTGTAATACGTTTACATGGGTAAATGCTATATAAGGAGTTAGCTTCATCTTAAGGTCACTTCAAATTTTTGCTTCATATCATGATAAGTGATAGTTTATTGACGCATGGTGCGGAACCTCATAGATCTTGTATAATTTTTAGCTTCTTAGATGTTTAAGTTTTTGTATCTTAGAAAATAATTTTTATATGTTTAAGTTTTCTCTGTATTCCTAATTTATTTGAATGTTAGTATTAATATATTATAAATGAAATTAAAATAATTAATTTTATGTTAATGACGTATATGTTATTTATTAATAAATTCAGTAATTTTATTAAAATAAATAACAAATTATATGTAAAATTTATAAAATATTATTTAAATATTTTATTTTTAAAATCACTACTATCAAATTTCATGATATTTTTATTTTAAAATAAATAAATAAAACAATGGTATAAGATATTTTTGGATCTTAAAGTTTGCAGTTGAATTTATATTATAGCGTTAGAAAATATTTTGATATTGTAAAAACCATTTAAACTCGCGAGTCTTGAACTTCCGTTTGGATTCTAACAAAAATGCTTACGTGACATTGTTGAAATAATCTAGCTCCATCATTGACACCCAAGTGATAACAATGGCCTTTCCACCAACCACCACCCTTTCTTTACCGTCTTCCTTACCTTTGTGCGTATTTACTAGTAGGTAATTAAGTCTTTGGTGACTCAGAAGAGTAAGTAATTGGAGAAAGAAAGCGAAATCTCCTTTGTTTTTTTGCACTTATTATTGCATGCCATTATTTTCTTTATTTGTGCCAATGACAACTCTTGAAATTGCGATTTTCTACTTAATCGGTTAGTTTGTTATCTATTTCCAATTCGTAGGTTCAATATTGTGGTTCTACAAGCTTTTCAACTTAGGATTTGATCTTTTTTTCATTCCGTTATTTTTATATATTTCTCTAGTCGCTTATATAAGCAAGATAGATTTTACTTTGAAGGTAAGTTGCTTATTCTTCAGAGTAATATGAAATTGAAACCACTAGAAGACAATTGGTGCTATCATAACTTTTAATCCCTATAAGGAGCTCTGCTTCTATTTGATTAGTATTTTCGGAAATGGATAGATGGATTGAGATAGATGGATTGAGTAGGACTAGAGCATCTTATTTTGTGGTAATTGGATTAGTTTAAATTTGTTCACCGGCTATTTAAAACATGAATCGGAGCTTTGCCACGGAAGTTGCCTCTTTTCCACTAGTTTCTATACCTTATGTTTCACAAACATAAATATTCATATTCTGCCTCAGCTATTTAAATTAAAATTATTAATTATAGTTAAAACAAAAATACATTTGTTATATCAGACATCATATTTTAGTTTATCCCCCTTTCTTTCAAATCAAACCTTGCATTAAGATGATCGTTTGACTTCTCCAAAATCTCCAATAAAGTTCTAAGAACATTATCACATACATTTTTTTCAAATTGCATCACGTCAAGATTATGTCAGTACTTATTATATTTCCAGTAAGGTAATTCGAAAAATATACCTCTTCTTCCAAGAATTATCACTTGGTGTTTTTTTTGTTTATTTATCTTCCTAAACAAATTATGATACCCATTAATAAGCTCTAACACATTAGATCATGACAGAGGAATTGGTGATTCTCCCAACTCTATATCACCATTGAATGATCTCCTATTGCGCCTCCAAGGATGATTTCTATCTAGAAATTTCTAATAATTGAAATAACAAGTCTTTCTACTATGCTTTAAATATTGAGAGCAAGTTTCATAATGACAATTAGGGCATGCTAACTTTCTCTTTGTACTCCATCTGGACAACATTGCACATCATGAAAAGTCACTAATTGTACATAACAAGGCTGCATGCATCTTAAATGATTGATTAGTATAATGTCTCTATCTCAAATTCCCACAACTCTTTAATCAACTGTTGCAAAAAACATCAACATCGCTTCTAGGAGAAGTTGCGCCAAGTATAATTGAAGATAATATGAAATTTTTTAATTTCAGACATTTCCATGGTGCTAAGTTATAGTTCACTAAAATTATGGGCCATGTACTATGTGAAATATTCATTGTGTGAAAACCATAACTGTAAGAGCTAATATGATATTACAAGGGTCTCGTACAAAATCAGGATGTAATGAGTCAAAGTCTTTCCAAACTTGGCCATTGGTAGGATGCCTTAAATTACCAATATTAGGACATCCCTTATCAGATCGTTTCATGAATTCAGCTAATTCTAGACACATGTAAACACGTTGTAACCTCAATCTTAATAGAAAACATTTGAACAACTTGGCTGGAATTTGTCTCATATTTGAGGTTGTACAATGATCTTTGCTATTTTTACTATTACAACTTTGTTTTTGCCTAGATATACCACACATTCTATAGTTGGTTGTTTTCTCATCATTTCTCCAATATAAAACACAATCATTAGAACATACATGTATCTTTTCATAGTGAAGTCCTAAAATACTGCACAAGTTTCTTTGTCGCATTAAAAGATCTTTGCATTGGAAAAGGCATGGTTAGGTATCCTTATAAGATCAATATAAGCTACATTACTAATTCCATGGGTATACTTAAAAATATATAGTCAAATGGTGAAAGAAAGTTTAGAAAAACTTTGACAACCAAGATATAATTCTTATTTTCCTTCCTCTACTAACTTAAAAACTTCTTAGCATCATCATTTAGACCATTACTAACTCTTACACAATTGTTGGGACCTTCATTTATGTCTCTAAATGTGTCATGTAGTAATCCATCTATATTATCATGTATAGACCTTCCATCAAATTCATTATCATCACCCATATCTATATTTGCTCTAACTGATCATTCCTTATTAAATTCCCAACCATCATATCTTGGAGCAAGTCCATCAACAATCAAATGATCATATATAATATTTCTTGTATACCAATAATAATTGCAACACTTCTACATGGATAAGAAATTTCATTCGCATTAGCCACCTTAGAAAAAGCCTTTTCAAGAATATAATCAACTACATATTTATATTCATCACTATACCTCAGAAAAGTAATCAAATGCCTCTCTCTTATCCATGGACAACTTCAAAGTAACATATACAATATGAAATACGTTAACAACTAAGAAACATTACCTAAACAATTTATTAAAAATATATAAGCAAAATTTGTTAATCTCATGTAGTTTTATGATGCCTAATACATAATTATAAAAATTTCATTATGACATAATAAACTAATTTAAATTGTCAATAAATTGTCTAAAAGAAATATACCTAAAGTATCCCAATAATTGTAAGCTTCTCAATTGTGGTTTTTATTTTAGTTAGATGTTTCCAAATGTTTTAGTAGTAATTCTACCATCTGCAAAAAAAGAGAGGATACATATACAATTAACTTATATATTAATGTTATCATGAAACTAACAACTTTTACTATTAAATTTTAAAAATAATATACAACTTAATTCAAATGAGTCTTAATAACTTACTGAAGTTGAATTCCAAAACATTGTAATATGCTTCATTAACTTTGTCATTCAGTAGTTTGTCCCTATCTCAAATATCTGTGTATAACTCAAAAAGTCAACTAAGTTTGTTTACATAATAATTGATATAGCATGAACAAACACATAGACTAAAGATAACAATCACATTAATGAGATCAACAGACACAACGAGAAGGATAAGTGAGTCGCAATGTCGCCGAAGAGTTTAAATTTTTAGAGGGAAAGTTAAAAGTCTACAATTTTTTTGACAATTGTGTATAATCCTAAATCTTATTATATATCATGTTTTTTCTCCATAAAATATTTTAAAGGGTATAATATATGCATAAAACTATTTCTTTATATATATATATATATATATATAGATATATAAAGTTAAGACAAAGTTTGCCCATTCTAGTTTGATTTGGCTTAACTCGACTCGAGTTGACTAGATTTCATGCAGTGTTTAGTTTTTTATAATATTTTTAGGTTTCAGGTCAAGCTAGGACTTTTCCGTCCAATTTAATCCAAAATTTAAAATTTAATAAAAGACGTTATTTTTATTTTTAAAAAATAAATAATATATTTAATTGAGTTTGGTTAGACTTGATTGTGCTCGTGCTTAGGTAGTGCTTAGGCCTAAGTGCGTCAGAGTTTGATGCTAGTCATTGCTACCTTTAATTATTGTTTAAAGTCGCAACGGATTTAATTGTTGCTTATATAAAATTTTATAAGGACGACATTTTAATATTGTTTCCTTTTTAAACATTTGACAATAAATTACTACTATTCTTGCCTATTAATATTACTAAAGGCCATGTTTTAAAAATCGTTGCATTATATTAATTTTAAGTAACAATTTTAAAATGTTACAAATTTAATATTGCCTTGCAAGAGTTTGTTTCTTCCCCTGCTTTCTTTATTTTTTATTCCTTGGAAGTTAGAGAATGGTTAATATAACGTAGAATCTTATCATATTATTAATAGCCTTTCAGTCACTTCATGTTCAATTCCTAGAACAATCGAACATTATCCAGACATAATTACAGTGAAAGCAAAATATGGAAATGATATCAATGATTGTATGCAATATGTTTCACTTTTTAACTCGGCTAAACAAAACCGTAAATTGTAGTAAATCCATGCACAAGCTTGAATTTTTCTTTTTATGAATTTGTGTCAAAACCAGATTATTATTGGAAACCTATTGAAGCTTGTTTTAGAAAGTATCTCTAGTTTGCTTTCTACATGCAGGGATGGGCTACTCTTGAAATATTTAGGATCTCAATTCTGTAACAACAAAACGCGAAAACTAGAAATATTCCAGGTTCAGCACAAATATAAGGCATCGTTGTAGTTAACTTCAGGAAAGATCACTGTTGTTGTAATTTTCTTTATTTTCATGTGAATTAAGTTATTGCCAACATAAGCATCTTTTGTGGTAAAATTTGAGTAGAGCTCAATATGATTGACATTACTATATAGTTGCCACAAACACTTCAAAGTTTGAGTTAGATGAAGCAATAACTAGCATGATGCATCTTTCTGACAGCATGGAGAGGATTCTCGAACGGTACGAGAGATATTCATATGCTGAGAAGCAACTTCTTGCAAACGAGACTGAAGCCAATGTATAAATGGCTTACACCAGTCCCTTCATTGAATATGTTGAAATTTCTGTGATATAACTCTCACATAAATTTCAATTACAACTTTCAGATTAGCTGGACTATTGAGCATGCAAAGCTCAAGGCTAGAATGGAGGTTCTGCAAAGAAACCAAAGGTATGGATCTTTGCTGCTTAATTTGCAGCAACTAACCAATACTGTTAAACCCCACTTTCCTTTGTATGTTTGCAGGCATTTTATGGGGGAAGATCTTGATTCCTTGAGCCTCAAGGAGCTCCAGAGTCTGGAGCACCAACTTGATTCTGCGCTTAAACACATAAGATCAAGAAAGGTAGACTTTACGTAGGAATTAATGAACTTTACTGGTGATGTATATAGAACTTAACTGACATACGTAATTGTACGAATTACACTTGCAGAACCAAATGATGTATGAATCCATCTCAGAGCTTCAGAAAAGGGTGATCCCCCAGCCGCTCAACTAAATATCCCTTCTCCCAGTCTGTCAAAAATCGTGCTCTAAACAACAATGTGGTTCATTATTGGATATTTAAATGTGTTCTCTCTTTTTCTTAAACTAGAACTAGAGTCAAGATAAGATGGCTTAAGAGGCTTTTCATTTTAAGATCTATTCCTGGGTCCATTTATTCTTAGTTATTGGTGAGAATTTTGATATTAAAGGCCTATATTTCTGTTTGAATCTTTATTTCTTCAAGCTCTCTAGTTGCCGGTTAATGGATTTAAGGAGAAAACTTTCAACTGGCAAGCTCTAAATAATTATTGTTGCCCTTTACAGGATAAGGCATTGCAAGAGAAAAACAATCTGCTTGCTAAAAAGGTGCAATTTCTGAGAACACATGATTTTGCATATATATCTGCTCTGCTTAATTGATATGAGATGTTTTGAGGTATATACACAAAACCAGGTGAAGGAAAAGGAAAAGCAGGAAAATTGGGAGCAGCAAGAATTAGATGCCTCATCTGCTCTCATACGACAGCCATTGCAGTCTTTAACCATAAGGTCCAAATGTCTCTCTCTCTATCACAAACAGGCACAGAAATCAGTATCCGCATTCTAGCTAGCTTGTCAGTCTACATCCACGCAATCACTTAGAAATGCATAGTTCTTAATAAACGCCCAAGGAGATGGTAGTATTTGTTTGGAAGTGAAGAAGAACAGAATTTCCTCAGAAACTGTACCCTATTCACTAAAATGTCACGTCATTCTCATTCCTAGCATGCGTTTAGTATACAAACTTTCATTTATCATTTGTTGCCAAGTATTTTTCCCTTTTCACTTGGTGTTTGTCTGATTAAAGGAGCAATTCCATGGAATCGTTCAACTTGCAGCAGCAGCAGCCACGCCACAACTTGCAACGGAGGTGAACAAGAAGTTAGTGCAGGCCATCGTCGACTCAACACATTACTGCCTGCTTGGATGCTTAGTCAGCATGAGGGATAACAGTGAACTGAACTTGCTGCTGGACTGTTACTACTGATCTAATTTATGGGTTACGCTACTATGTATATGTATATAAACAATAAGTGTTTGTGAATTTGTTAGTTTGATTCTAATAATAGTGTTGGCGTTCTGAATGATAAACTTTTAGTAAATATTTCCTATTCCTAGACGGATCATTATATTGTATAAGCTGAGCAGTTGAGTTATTTTTAGTAGTAAAGTTGGTGCTTTAACTTGTTGAGTGATTGTAGGATTGCTCCATCCGTAGTTACAGATAACCTAAGGCTCTGTTTGGTTGGCACGGATTGTTGCAGGGGAAAGTAATCTTTTTCCTAAAATTTAAATTATTACGTTTGGTTCGTTTTTTATTAGTTAGGAACGCAAAAATTTTCATAATTTAGGGAAAGTAGTGACACTTTCCTTGGATTCTAAATCCCAACACCTCCCTTGATATTTAGATTACTTTCCCCAAGAATTTAATTTAAAAAATACACTAGATAATTTAACCCTTCTTTTTCTCTCTGCGACATTAAAATATATAAATTTCAAATAAATTTTGATTTAATAATTAAAATATATAAAATAAATATTAACTTATAAATAATAATTTTTAAATTATTTATGTTTTAAAATAAAATGTTTTATTAATACTTTATTAATAAATAT